>JANHGN010020981.1:0-17695 GCA_024605025.1 Megaceryle maxima
GGGGGTGGGTGGGGTGTAGAAAATAAAGAAACTAGTACATTCCAGATTCTGGCTGCCACTCTGCATTGCACAAGGAAGTGGCACATGGAAAACGTAGAGCTGTTTATAAGCATTAAATAACACTCTCTAGCAATCTTATAGGGACAAACAAAGCTAGCATGTCCAAGCAACTCTACAAAAATTAGCCCAGAGATCCCACCTCAGTGGCAGCAGACAGCACTGTAGTTAAAGGTGTCTGAGTAAATTTTGAGCAGGGGGAAATAAGGGGTGGGAAAATATAATCAAACACCTGACTTCAGTCCAAAGCTCCCCAAAAGGAACTGTTACAAACCATGAAAGGAGAGTCTTTCAAGTTAAGGGGAAAAAACATAAGCACTTTGACATCATCCACTGTAAATTATACGACAGTGGAAAGAATATTGCCTTAGCTTTGATGGGGGAATGCAGAGAAAAGGGGATGCTTTCAGCTACTTGCAGAAGAAATTGTGAGGGAAAATTGCAAGAGGAAGATGTACATGCAGACCACTGCAGGTAATGGCCATTTGAATGGGAAGTCTGGTTTAAAGTGGCAAGCCTGCTAGGGGACCTGGTTTAACCATGTGTCTCCTACTTTGGAAGTTTCTGATACTGTCATGTTCTGTTCCTCTCCTTATGCAGGACACTGACTTCTCAAAAAAAAATCATGTTTCTTGTTCTTAAGCTTTTCTTCAAAGCACTAAGAAGCCAAATCCTACAGACTTAAGCCCAAACTCCTTCCCCAAAACAAAGACCAATTTATGTTTCAATGTCCTTTTTTTTTTTCTTTCTTTCAGGTAGTGCCAGGGTGTGGAGGGAGAGGAGGCTGACAAATCCTGAGGCAAAGGGACTCCTGCATGAATCTGGACTGCTCTGTGCCCTGTCCCCACCTCTCCAACTGGGAAGCACTCACAGCCTGCTGTTGCCTAACCCACTTTTTTCCATGCTCCTTGCTAATTAAACCTTCAATCAGGTCTGTCTCACCTCCCACCTGGACTAGCTCAACTCCCTGCTTTTACATTTTTTTCATTCTTTCCCAGACCCAGGAGATTTAAGTTTCTGCAGTGTCAAAGCTCAGAGAGGATGGGGTGGGTATGGAGCTGTCTCTTGGCTCAGGAGATACACGGTCCCCCTCTGGCTGTCCTCCTGCGGGGCTGGATTTCAGAGCAGAAGATACTGCTGTCAGGGAGCCAAAGGCGCGCAGGGGTAGGGGAGGTGCTGGTCTCCGTGTGTGCACCGTGTCCTCCTTCCTCACTGCTGCCATACATGATTAATCATCTCTGAGACACGCCTGCTGCTTCCCTCTGGCTCTCCAACAACCACAACAGCGGCGGCAGCAGCAGTTGAGAGCAGAGAGACCTCCTCAGGTTCCCGGCCCCAGCCCAGCGAGCATCTCCCAGCGGGGACCTCTGATCCTCACACACATCTCTCTCTTGCACGCGCCGGTCTGCTTCACGGCCTCGCAATTAATCGCTCCCCTCCCCCCATCTTCAAACTCGGCTCGTCTCCCACCCCTCCCCCACCCCCGTCCATCTGTGTCTAATTGCATTTCATCTGTAGTCATTCTCTGGAAAACTCACCGGGAAGGTGTCCAGGAGACTAGCACAAGCTTAAACACGCGCCTGACACGGGGAGCCGAGAGGAGGCCAGCTGCTCGTCCAGGGCAGACCAAGGGCCTGAGGAAGCCGGTCCTCTCTGCAGCCCACCTCTCGCCTCCTTGCTCCCAGCCCGGGCAGGGGATGGGATGTTTGCCAGCGGGCAGGGGGCTGGCAGCCAGGCAGAGGTGGCAAGCAGCCAGGAAGGGCCACCAAGAGCTGGCAGGGCAGAGGTGAAGCTGCTCAGATGCCAGCCTGTGCTCCACCACGGCAAGCCCTTCCTCCCCTCTGCCAAGCACCCACTGGCAGCCTGCCAGCGGGCTGTGCCAAAGGCAGCGTGGGGCAGAAGCAGGGGAGAGGCAGGGTCCCACCAGATCCGGGAGCTCCCCCTGATTTCTCTCTCTGGGACACTGCCCCTTTCCCCACAGAACAGGCACTTTCCACTTGCGTTACTGATGTTCCTGCCTTGTCCACAGCCATGTCCCAGCTGTGCCTGCCCTGCCAGCCACACAGATCCTCAATCCCACGCCATCACCTTGCCACTGCTCCATCCCACAGGGCCTCCTGTAAAATCCAAACGTCATCCAAGGGCTTCTTCACCCTGTGAAGGGCGCAATAAGCTGGGCTCTGAACAGACAGCACACTGGGCACTGCACAACAGTACATGCTATAGCCACTCTTACTTGACACTACTGGAGTGAGCAACTCAGCTCTTAACTGCATATGAAAAACGCCCACACAAAATAGTACAGAACAGCTAGGGTGCCACAAACTCACACCTCAGCTTATTGCATGCCGACTTCCCTGCATAAACAAGCCTAAGTGCACAGTGGGTTTACTCTACAAGCAAGGTTTTCTCCAGGAGAAGCAGGCCCTGAATGTGGGCTCTTTAAATTTTTAAACCTTAGGTAGAAGCTCTGGAGCCCAGAGGCTGGATACAGACCACAAGTTCATTTTGTGTAGGCTGGAGCCACCTGACCACACATCACTGCTGGATAATGGGCTGATGAGTAGCTCTCCGAAAGGCCTGCTGGCCCTTTCAACAAGGAAAGGTTCTCCACTTTTTCTGCAAAGACTCAGTCTTCCAGCTGCAGGAGAGACTGAACTACTAACCCACATAACACTACTTTAAGTCTCATCCATTTGCTGCCAAAACTTTAAATGTAAGAATTCACAGCTCTAATAAGGGTGACAAATGTACTTCAGTAGGCCAGCAAGTTAGACTCAGACAAATCTTTTTCCTTTTTTTTTTTTTTTTTTTTCCTCCAACCAGCCAAAGCTCTGCAGGCAGATTTGCTTCTATCCAGGCTGGTGGTGAGGAGAGTGATTACAAACAGTAATCCCCAGGTTTTTCCATTTACTTACCTTCCATTAATGGCTACTCACCAAAAATCAGTCCAAGAGATGCAGACACAGAAGTAAGTAACTGAGTTACCATAACTAACAAGTTACCATTTGTCAGCTGAATCACAGGAACACTGAACCAACCAAGCTCACTGAGGGTTTAAGCAAACATTTTAGTACTTATTGCAATGAAAAAGGATCACAGAGTCAAACTACTATAGCCCAGATGACAATTTATAATCTCATCGTGGTAAATCAACTTGCTGGCAATCATCTGTTCATACATTTTTCTCTGCCAATATTAGATTGAATCAAACTCTTCAGTTCCACCAAATGCCACAAGCCAAATCCATTTCTGCAGTACAATTGCAATGCTGTTTGTGGTGAAGATGCAAAAAATACTAATTTTCTATCCTTTTAACCTTCTCAAGACAATTTTCTAATGAAAAGCACCACACTGAAGCTATTCATCTCCAGAAGCAGATTCAACACAAATATATCTAAATAAGCACAAAAATAATCCTGCCTTCTCCACATTCTTCCTGGGTTTTGGACATTGAACTAAGAAACCCAAAAGCCTGGATTCAGTTCCCAGTTTTGATGCAGACCTTCTGCACCATCTCAAACCACACAACACAGCTCTTTAGGAAGCTAGAAAATGGGGACACTACTAGTTTTGACACAAATCAAGGTAGAAAACATGGATCGGTGCTTGTAAAAAGCTTTCTGCAAAAGACAAGGGTTGTATAAATAAGTAAATATAAACAAACACAACAGACTTATCACTGCCCCAGAACTTTGACTTTGTAAGGTAGTCTATAAAGAAGGGTATTTTCCTGATGTTTACCCATGTAATGAAAACAAGAACCTGTGAGAGAACAGACAGCACTCCATCTGCAGATTAATTTTATCTGCTTTCAACACTAGTTCAGAGCCAGCACATGCTGGGAGTAAACAAAATCCATTACAAGACAACAGTTTGTGACAAATGAGAGCAACACATGGACCAAGGGCCACTGAACAGGTTCCCCATAAGAGCCACTATCATGGCAACTACCATCACCCTTCTGAACTGGTGCAGAGGTCGGGAATTGGGCAAGACACAGAAACTTACCTGTCTTTCTGCCGCTAGCGGCACTCTGCTCTGCGTCAACACATGTCCTCCACACTGGCAGAGGAAGTTTTTACTGGCATTGTCTAAACTGTATCATTACAGTGCAAGGACTGTCAACCCTGTCTCTTTCATCAGCACAGAGCTCTCCTTCTCAGAGTAGAGAAGCACAAAAGGGAGAGAGAATTACGTACACACGAGCAGTGTTTCTCCAATGCTCAGCATAAAAATCTAATCAAAATTTTACCAGAATGGTGATGTGAGAAGCACCCTGCCAAGTCAGTAATAAATACAAAATTCATATCTTACATTTCCACAATATATCACCTCTCATCCTGCAGTACTTTACACATTGTTGGGACTCAGATGAATCCCCAAATCAGAACAGATTTGTACTGGAATCTAACATTGTTGTTGGCTTCACATTCATTCAAATTACACCCTTAAGCGAGAGTAGGATAACAAGCACTTAAAATGGCCCCTTGAACGTGGCAGAAGCCATTTTAAACAGGGCCCAACTCATTCCAGCAACCGGACTCATTCCCTGAAGCTTGTCCCCTACCCCCCATCCCTCTCATTCCCCTGAGCCCCACACTCAGTCCTGTTGCCCCTCCCATCCACCCCGTGGCTGAGGAAAGACAAAGTGGTATTTTTAGGGTGCATAAACAGCTCGTTCATTCCAGCGGGTCCCACTGATGATATCCTAACTCCAAACACAAACCATCTAATTCTGAGACTGCAACCATGGAGACCTGAGCAGGCCCCAGTGTAAAAGACAACAAACCCCTATCCTCTCAGCTTTTCCCAGCAATACCATAGCACGGATACTACATACAGCATCTGCAGAGACCAAGAATGATGCATTGTGCAGCCAGTAGTAGTAACAGCTTCTCCCTTTTGTGAGGACCTTGTGAACTGGGAAAAAAGTAGAGGTGATGAGAAGTGAAAAGTCATAGTCAACCTCCTTGTGGCTCATTATCCTAATAGCCACCACTGAATCCTTCCTGACATGCATTTGCCAATGGGTCTGATGGGAACATTCAATATCTCATCTTATCAATATGCCTATATGTCAAAACCATGTCTACTTTTGGCCCAAAGAGTTCACCTTCAAGACAGATATATAAAAGATGGGAGGTGTTAGAAAACCCCAGGAGCTACAAGTTAATAGCAGTAGGTACCTTAAGACAAAAGTGCTCATTGTAGTCCAGGCTTTCACGACTGGTCAGGAACCATGAGCAGTAGATGCTCAGTTCTTCTGATGTTGCCTCTAATGAGCCACAGATGATCTCAAACTTCATCACTAGTGGTAGCACAGCTAACCAGGAATGGCAGCAGTGAAGTGCATTATGAGTTTTCCCTTTTGTTAGTAAGGTTTCATATTTTTCATATTTGAATCTATTTACTTCTTGCTTGCACTGTCTAAAAATCAAGTATTTGGCAAAGAAAAAAACCCTTGAAAGCTACAACGATATGAATGATTTAAAGTAGTCCATCCAAAGAAGGAAAAAGGAGCTACTAATATTTGGAGATGCTTCCAAAAGGAGCTGCACGATAAAGGTAGGAATCTTCTGTAGTTATAAGCACATTTATCTGCATCTACACTGACAAAAACTGGACAGTTATTTCACCTCTGGCAGCAAAAGCAGAGCTGCAGCACACTCAAGAATTGACTCCTGATATGAAAAGGAAAAAAAACACAAGCAACCCACCTCGCAATATCATTTAGCTTTATGATGAGATAATAAACTATGCATTATGTGTCTTCCTTTTCCTAGTATAGATAAGGCCCTAGAACAGCATCACCCAAACCATGGCCCACAGGTCACTGCTGGCCTGTTAAGCATAACAGGTGGTCCTTGCAGCATGCTATCTGCAACCAACACCCTGTAAGCCATGGCACCTAATAAACCCCCACATCCATTGCCCTGTGACATTTTTCTCACTACAAACACTGAACGTTTTCATGCCTATATGCCAGATAAACATATACATCTAAATGTAAAACATCATCCAGAGTGCAGTTATTTTGACCAAAGGGAAGAGATGGTGTAAGACTCCTCCTGAGGGAGCCAGCCAACAGAGCTGAAACATCAGCATTTTCTCCTCACAGTCATTGCAATGATGCAGGCATAGAAGATGTTGCATGTGTTGGTGGGCTGTCTTCTGGAGAAGACCACTGTAACACAGCTCTTTCTGTGTACAGGTGGGCACTGATGCAAGCAAATTACCGTGCTTGCTGCATGTGCTCGCAGTATTATTAGCAGTCTCTAGAGCTGACAAGCCTCAAATTGCTTTGGTTGCAACCATACCTCAAAGCTGGTATTCAATTCTGGGCTAAACCTGCTCAAAAATTAATGAAAAAATAGAAGGCTGCAGAACAGTAACAAGTACATTACCAAGAACTAGAAATCAATTTACAAACACAAGGACTAAGTATGAGAGCTGGCTAAGTAATGGCCAATGAGCTAGAACTGATCTGTCTATAAATCTCTGAAAGGCACAAAAAAGGAGATTGTTCAACACTACCTGGACTATCCTCAGGTCCAGTGGAAACCAAGAAAGGAAAAACATAGGCCTGTTGCTAAGAGGGGAAGAAGAGGACAAATCACCTCAACAGGGAGGCATATGGCCTCATCTTCTCAGGAAACCATTGAAATGTAATCACTCAGGACACTGAAACTAAATTGAACGTGAACACCAGAAAACACGCAGAAGGAAGTATCACATCCACTGTGTTCTGATCATGTGTAGAGCTAAGCAGAGAGTGGGGTGGTGTTTTTTTTTTGTTGTGGCTGGCTAAAGGAAATTCAATTGCACAACTGAATGGTGACTTAACTCTACACTTCCACCTTGCTGTCCAGGCTCCAGAGTGGGACGGTCCCTGTCACACAGGAGGTGTGACACACTGGCACCTACAGTACACTGCAGTGCAAGATGCTTCAGGCAGAACCTCTGTTCTTGACTCTACAAAGATAGTCGAATAACCATGCTGAATCAGGCTGGCTGTTTGTTTTGCCTAAAATATATTTACCTCAACAAATAATTAATATTTTCCAGTAGAGAAGGCCTTTGGTAAAGATTCACCACATTCATCCCTTCAATTAAGGTTTTAAATGTCCACATTCATAAATTCATTTACCCAGTCTCCCACTTGTCCTTCAGCAATGCCAGAAAAGACCCGAGTTTACATTCCTGACATCTCAAAAGAGAAAGGGAAAATAAACCCAAATCCTCCAGAAAACAACAAAACAAAAAAATATACTAACCAAATTAAACAAAGAAACAAAAACAAAACAAACAAAAACACAAAAAACCCCCACCAAACCTAACAAAACCGTAAATAAACAAACAAGCCACAAACAACCACCACAAAATCAAACCTACCAGGTCTTCTATCCATCTCCAGAAAGAAGAAATGGGAGTCCAAGCTGAGCTGTTTAGAAATCTCTTCCCTCTCACGTGCAATACTGCAGCTGTAAGATGAATTAGAGGAGCAACTCGGGCAACTGGGGCATCAGCAGGCACCAGAGGAGAAGACCTGAACCCCCCAAACTGGCTGAATGCGGGGCTGAAAGGCCTCACCCTGTGGCTCCACACCTCAAGGTGGGTGACACAGAGAGGGCAGGTGTGGGGTGTGGGGATCCAGTCTCCCTTAGCACCTGCAAGAGAGCCCAGATGTTTCTGCTGTGCATGTGGTGAACTCAGCGTACCCCGGCAATGGACGGGTACCCTTGGGTCGATGGGATATTTGCATATGTTAATTGCAATGTCAAGGTGTTTGCGCCTGCCACGCTCTCTTCTTCAGGGGGAAACGGCGGCAGGATGCAACTCTACCTGTGCCGTGCTGGTGATGTCACAGGCAGCTATTTCCAGCCCAGTTGCCATGGAAACCACCAGGCCTCAGCACCAGTTAGCGGTTCAATATGTAATTTACTTATTCTTTTTCACCTAAGTGATTAGGACTCAAAATACAGAAGCATCTCACAGACCCTCAAATCCTCTGATCGTTTTATAGGAATTTCCTGAAGGCAAAAACCAGCGTGAAATACTGAGCTGTGCACTCTCCAGGGAAAATAAAACAGGCAAATAGAAGCCTAAAACAAGGAAAAAAACCAACACAACCCTCTCCCCGTCCCCCAGTCCCCTGCCCTCCAAAGTGTCAAGGGAGACAAACACCATGGCTCCTGAAGATTTCACAGGGCTGTCATTGTCTGAAGGAGACAAACCTATGATGAAGGAGGAGGTAAAAGCCTAAAATGGGAGCTGCCATGTCCAAGGGGGTCTTTAGTCTGTCCCATCTGGGATGCCGTGTCTGCTGGCAACATCATGCACCTGCCCCATTCTGCGCCCCTGGTGATGGGCAGCAGCAGGACCCCCAGAAAGTCTCTTTTAACTCCTACAGACGACCATTGTGCATTAAGGAACAAGTCCCTCCTTATTAATCTCAGCAGTAACAGCCATGAGTGCTGCTAGTCAATGCAACCCCAACCCAAGCCCCAGGGAAGGCAGACCCTTTTGTCACCACCCCCTCTTACAACCCAGAATTGCAGGAGGCACCTGTATCTTCCACAACTTTTTCAACTGGTCCTGTGGTCAGAGGTGAGGGAATTTCTCCATTTTTCTACTTCCTAATTAGTCACTGCAGAAGACTGTGTGAGACCCAAAGGTTACACTTCAATATATTGGTCCAGTGAGAGAAAATACAAATATTCTTACTGGGAGAATTTTCAAGTGATTCATCCATCTTCAGGTATTTCTGAAGTACCAGTCGTAACGTTTGTTATTGTGCTTCATTATGTTTCAGACCAGTATCTTTAAAAATGAGAAGTTTAAAATATTAACTTTAAAAACCAGCTGCAGACCATGCACATGCAGTCTGGAAGAACAGTGCTCCTCAGACCCCATTTCAACCCAGCATGGGCCACTCCCCACTTATTTCCCCAAACAAGTCATCGCAAACCACCCACTGCACCCTTTCTCCTTGCCAGTCCTTCCTAACATGCAGAACTGTCAGTAGTAACCAGACAACAACCACCACTGAGATCCAAACAAACAAAACTAGAGGCATTGCTGGGCACAGATTTAAATCAGACACGTTATTCCCTGAAGAGTAAAAGAGAAAAAAAATCCATGGACAAGAATCTTTCCATGTTACTTTCTGCTGATGTTCTCAAATGCTTTACATGTTAGACGTTCTCATCTACAACACAGGACAACAATTTGAAAGCCAGCAGGACAAACTGGCAGGGGAACGTGCCAAACCATTAGCACTTGTAAGAGTTTGAGGGGCTATTTTCAAGGGAAATGAGGGTGCTACCAGTACAACATCAAGAGCAAATTTGAGAGGTCTTCCTACTCCAAATTATTTATTGTGATAATTATAGAGTGGGCAGATGCTTCAAATAAAGAAAGCATCATTTTGCCGTAAGTTTAGAAACTTAGGTTAATGCCTCAAAAATAAAAAACAAATAAATGTAATCTATAAAGTTAATTGACCTGAAGAAACCTTCTTCCTTATTCCCTTCCTTTTCTTTCTTCCAGCTCCTTGAATCAACTCACCTTTCTCCAAACAACTCATTTGTGCTTCTTTTCCTTTCCTCCTTTGATCTGCAGCATCTCCTTTCTTCTTACCTTTTGCATAACCCTCCACACTCCCTGCAGATACCAGCTTCCCTCCAGCACTCCTCCATCTGAACTTCCTCTTCCTTTTTTTCTGGTCCCTTTCTGTCCTTTCATGCTCCCACCCCAATTCTGCTGGGTCACAGGGTGCTTCCCTCCTTCTCTAATATTAGGATCTGGTGCATGCTTTACCAATATCAACTATATTAAACAGCCACAGAACCTTTGAGAGTTTACCACAAGCTGCTCTGATTTCAAAGCTAACGGAAATAAAAGATAAATTTATGAGTGACTGAGCAAAGACCACATGGGAAGTCAGTAATATCGTCCAGAATAAAACACAGAATCAGGCTGATCTGTAGTTGGGTCACTTCATCATCAGAACCAGACCACTCTCTTAACAAATCGAAACAGATTTATGCCTAGTCTAAACCAGAAACAGCCACTGAAAAAAACAAAATAATGTCATTTGGCTGTACATCAACAAGTATGATTAGAAAGATGATTAAACATTTCTATTTTGGAAGGAAAAAAAACCCAACCAAACAAACAACAAATATGTCTTTAAAACCCCTTTGCTACAGCACCTCATTTCACACAGGGAACAAGGCAAGAAAAACACATTGAAGTGACTTTAGCTACAGGACAATGACTGATAGTATGGATCAAGCTGACAGCTGACAAGAGGCATTGCTAGGGCTAGCATCTTCTTCTCCACACAGCCTACAGTGGTCTGGCACATCTCAAAACTTGAAAGACAAAAAAAAGAAAAAAGCTTGCTGATTTCACAGGGAAGTAGCCTAAGAGGCTGTTTGGAGGATGAAGTCAACTACATATGGTTCTATTTATTTGTTTGTTTTGGGGTGGGGAGAGGGAGTCACTGGCAAATTCTCAGCCCTAACAACCAGCTCACAATAAAAGCTTATGAACTCAAGAGTTCCTCAACGACAAGAAACACTCTTAAAGTTTGTATTTATTATATAAATGCCAACCTATTTGCAAGACTCCAAAACTCAGGCAGCATCCAGCTCGAATGATTAAAGAGCATTTCTCCTTGAGACCACCATCTGAATCCCAAACTGCCTGTGCATAGCAGGTCAATCTGTGTACAGAGGTGATACAAACCAGGTACATTAAGCAGGTCATGTCCTAATGCACATTTAGACCTCTACACCACAAACCAAACACAGCTGCATTTGAATGCATGACCAAAGTTTTCTGCATTTTCTTTTAGCACGGAAAAAAAAAAAATCTCTTAGGAAACACTGTACAAAAACATCCCCTCTCTATGCTTTATGAATGAGAATTCACATAGAAAAAGGCAGGAAATGAGGTAAGGTTGCTTTTTCCCCTCTTTCTCTATATTGTGACTGCAACGCACATGTACATTTCTAAGTTTAAGAACTGCATACTTGTATATAGCTGCATCTCATCCAAGTGTTGGTCACTTGGGAAAACTTTGAAATTCAAGAATTCTGTGACTCTGATCCTACAACCATTACCAGTTGGGAGCTAACATACATTTCTTTTTTTTGTTCATCCTGAAGCTTTGAATAATAATTTGCTCATTAGCCTAATAAATATCTCATCGTTGTGTGGCCTGTAACAGCAGAAACAGCAGTTATTAGAACAGTTCCTCACTGCAGCAGAGGAAGCTTGTCTGACCTCAGCATCCCTCTGCACCTTAAGCAAACACAGACCCAGTATAGCCATGATCCTCATGGAGCTTTCCTGCTAACCCAGACACAGCAGAAAAAAAGAGGTGTGACTCTCCTCTCTCTCCAGAGTGCACATACAGGCTCTTCTCCAGTCACAGGAGAAATATCCCATCCCTGGAGTTTTTCTCCATCTGCTCCCAGTAAAAAAAAAAAGAAAAAAAAAACAAACAACCCACTAAATTAACAATCTATGGCACAGGGGCAACACGTGCTGTAAAAAAGGTTCACTAGCTCAAGTGCTTTGGCTGCACTGAACATTTCAATTGTGACCAACATAATTTCCTGCCATTCCACTTTTCCCAGGTTGCCTCTACATCTGTACTGAATCTATGTGAAACTCCTGTTTATACTTGATCCAGAGCCTGGCAAAAATTCCCTCTTAGAATGGAAGGGTAAGAAAACCAAGAGGTATTAACAGCTAACAGATTTTTTTTATTATTTTTTTTTTAAAAAAAGCTTCTCAGTGCATATAAAAATGACCCCAAAATAATGAGTCTGGTTTCGTTTGTTGGGTTTGGTTTTTTTTTTTTTACTCCTTTGTTTGTTTGGTTTTTTTTTAAAAAAAAAAAAAGCTGAGATTTTGGTTTTTATTTTGATGAAACCTCTCCTGGACCATTCCAAAAACATATGTGTGATCAGGAGAGTGATGACTCTCCCAAATGTACTAAAAAAGGCAATTCTGGGACCTCTCCAATATCTCTCTCCATCCGTCCATCTCCTGCCCAGCAATTCATCATGTCCCCCAAATCTCTAACTCTATTGCAGTCTCCAGCCCCAGCATCAGCTCTTATCTCTGTCCCACCTTAATCCAGTCACATTCCATCCTGGAGCAACACCTTTGCTCTTCCTGGAGTTGTCTTCTTTCACAGACTCCATACCAGGGAAGTTCTCCAGTTTTCCATTCCCAAAACCATGTAGTTCCCAGGGCACAAAGGGACAGAACCCACTGCTTGGAAAAGGAAGAAGGGAAATCCAATGGCACAGATCTTTGTCTTCTGCTGCAAAAACAGGCATCCATGCTAAAAATAGCAGTATCAAGTTCTGCCTCTTTTCTACACCAGCTCACACTAGCTCCAGTAGCCCACCTCTCCAATTTCTCTTTGGGGTTACTTTTCAAGCAAGGCTCAAGCTTCTAGAGTTATCAGACCTAATGCAGCTCTGCTGAAATCCCATCGTTTGCCTGCACAAAATATGGAAAGAATCAGTACTGTTCTTAGACCCCAGACTGCCAACTGTCCCTGTTTACAAAACATTTAAGTATTGATGTTGCATGTGCCCAGAGGAAGTGGCATAAAGACTCTTCTGCCTGCAGCAGGTGAGAGACAGACCTGCAATTTTCCTGGGAATTGGGCTTTTTCCTTTAGCCTTCTGATTTACAGTGCAATCAATAGGTTTCTGCCCACTGCTGCCACCCCCTTTAGTTTGAGAATTGATGGGCGGCAGCACTCCAGTGCTATTGTGTTAGAGACAAACTGCGAAATGCCACCGAGGTGAGTGCTTGGCTGAGTCATGCATGGTCAGCACAACACGACCAGGCAGCATACTGGAAAGCTCTGCACAGATCTGGCCATGCCAAGGCAGCCTGCTCCCTCCTGTCACCAGCCCTTGCCAATGCCATTTCTTGCCTCGCAGAGGCTTTGCCAGCAGAAATTATTATCTTACATCTCTCACACATGTATACACGCACACACACGCTGCATCTGATCACTTCTCAGCCTGGGATACCCTCATCACACCCTGGGAAATGCTATTAAATGGGGATAACAGAAGAGAGCAAACTGTAGAGGCAGACGAGTTAGCTAAATAAACTGAAAACACATTGTTTGCTAATACATCAAGACAATCCAGGTCCTTACCTCTGAGAAGAGGGGCAAACAAGCTCCTCCTGCCTTTTTCCTCCCTCAGCACATTTGCCCTGCTAGATCTGGCTGAAAAACAATGTTTTTCATTGGTTAGTTTACAAAGACACACTTGCAGCAGTAAAAAGGGGCAAGTAACAAGGCAACTGGGTCTGTTGTATTTGGCAGCCATGCTGATCTGTATCTACTTCAACCCACCACAAAGCCATGCGCTTATAAACACCCTGAAACCCGCAAGCCAAACACCAGTACTGCCTTATCTCTGAGATGTAGATTTCAACTCCAAATCATGAATGGTATAGATTAAGTGCAAGCCCGCTTCCATTCCTGTTCTTCAATCTGCTTCCCTTCCCCCAGCTCAGTCAGAAGGGGTTCAAGCCTAATTCCTTCCTTCCTTCCTCATCAGACACCCACAGCCAGAGCTTACAAAGGGAAGCACTCCAGCTCATCCTCTCATAGAGATACAGAGAAGCTAAACAATGCCATCAGCAGAGGCAGGCCAGGGTTTGAAGCACAGCGTGTTGAGTCCTCATCCAGCATCTTCCCTCCGGTGCTGTGGCACACCTTCTCTCCTTTCCCCGAGTTGCACATGTTGTAAATGATACCAAATACCAAATGATACCACTGGCACTGCCAGTACCACTTAAGGTGAACCCGCAGCTTGACAATTACTTAGTGCATCATATCAACAAGTACCTGGATCATAACTTGCCACCCAGTCCTGCCCTTTCACACTCCAACACCTTTTGAAGGCATTTTCCAGTAAAAACTTATCGCACACTGGCTTCTGAGGTCAAACAGATGTAAGAAAGCCGTAATTACACTGCAGTAGATCACATGCCTTTTCAAAGCTTTAAGCAAACAAAACAGAAAACAAGCCTCTCCTCCACCTCCTCACGGAAGGGCCCGAAGGCACAGCTGGCTGCTGGTGACAAAGCTGGTTTCAGAAGCCACTGGTGCACACTCCTTCCTTTCTTGCTGTCCCCAGGCATGACTGGGAAGCAGGATCTGTTTCAGTAAGGACAACCACCAAAAAAACACTCTGCCCACCACTTCAGGAGCAAAGCCTTGCTGTAGCTCAGAGGAGGGCGTTTAAGCTGGCAGGCGAGGGGATATTCTGGGCAGCCAGACAACAACGCATTCCTTTCCCCGTGAAACTTGTATGAAATGCTTCATCTTGGACAGATACTTATTACTGTTTAAACTAACGTTTTCCAACAGAGAGGGGGGGAAAAAAAAAAAAAAAGAAAGAAAGAAAAGGAAAAAGAAAAGGAAAACTTAAAAAAAATAAAAAATAAAAAATTTTCAGTATTCCCAAACATCTCAGGTGCTCGTATTTACAACAGAGGGAGATGAGAAGTGCTAAGACGGACAAGGGAGGGGAAAGAGAGTTTTCAGATCAAATGAGAGATGTGAGAGAGAACCAGGAACACTGAGACGGTCAGAAAACCTTTTCCAGAGTCTTGCAGCTGTACAGAAGCTTGCAGTACCAGAGGACACATTTTATAACAAATCACTAAAGGAGTGCAAGGTAGGCACTGAAGAGAAGGGAAAAAGAAACTCAAGCTGCTTAAGCAGCTGCAATGATGTGACTGGGACCAGTGCACGATAAGCTAAAAAACACACTGGCTGGATGTATAGATAAGCTTAAACAGAAGGGTCCCTCATTTTTATCTCCAGTGCCTGCAGTTCTGGCAGGAGTCTCCCTGGATAACTGGACAAGGAGAACAAGTTAAGTATCTTGGATGCAGGCACCACCCAAGATCAGGCCTTGCCAAATCACGGCCTCTGCAGCCACAGGATAGAAGCACACGGAGTTGCTTTGACAGTCTGGAAAAAGCCTAGCCAGTGTCTTAATTCAGTTAGGCCTTTCCAAGTATAATGAAAGCATCCACACTGGTATCAGATAGGAAATAAATTATAAACTAGTACAGACCCTCCACATTTCAAAGTACATGAAAGCCAACTGACAGAGACATAAAGAAGCAGCTTCTCTCTTGGGGTCGTTGCTCCAGACTATCCACAGTAGAGCAGTTCTTTGTACTTTCCAACCAACACTGGGTCTCAGCTTCAGCATCACAGCCAGCTCCAATGTCCAAGACAATGTATCAGGCTGAATGGGTCCAAGTGGTCCAAGCAGCTTGGTAGTGTGCCTCTGGCACCTTACATGGACATGAAGCAAAGATCATGCTTTTTGGGTTCCACTGAGATACCCAAGGAGAACCCCATCACAGGAAAGTTTTGTCTGAGGAACTACCTGATTAAAACAGATGGTTTTGCCACTGGCAAGAATCCCGAAGAATTCCTCTGAACAAGAGACTTCATCACTAATCTGCTACTCCTTCTCTTGCCGTAAAGAAGAGTTCTGGATTAGAATCACAGAATGATTTGGGTTGGAAGAGACCTTAAAGATCATCTAGTTCCAACCTCCCTGACATGAGCACAGACACCTCCCACCAGACCAGGTTGCTCAAAAGCCCCATCCAACCTGGTCTTGAACACATCCAAGTGATGGGACATCCACAACTTCTCTAGGCAACCTGTTCCAGTTCCTCAGCACCCTCATAGTGAAGAGCTTCTTCTTAGGCCTGGAGACAGAAGAGGTAACTGCTAATTGCTCATCTCTTTTTGACAGCTAATGAAAATAGTACATCTCTGCCAGCTCTTTTGTATTGGTCCTCTGCCTGTAATCAGTCAATATCAGAGGCCCATAGCTGCAAAAGAGAGACTGCTTTTGAAGGGGACCAAGTTACTGTCATCATACATGGGATCCTAGACAGCAAAACCAACTGTTTTCTCTACATCTCAGGATGAAGCTTATATTACAGGTTTTGATAAGCAGTTCAATGCCTGTCTTCAGATTTCAGACAGGCTGGAGAGGAGCTATGTGGTACAGTATCTTCTAGCACCAAGTCTTGGAATTCCACCACAAGCAACTCATTCATGCTCCTTCTCGGGCCAGGTCAGAAAGGAAAACTAAAAGCATCTCATCACCAATGGACCAGTGACACACATACCATGATACTGCAGTCCTCCCAGCAAGATGCCATGGTAAAAGGCTCAAAGAACCATTGACAGTAGATGTAATTCATACGGCAAGTAGCTCACTCAATTGCATCCATCATTCGTGTTTGTCTTATATAACCAAAATAATAATGAAAAATCCAGTTCTGTAGAATATGACATTGAAGTTTGGGCTGCCCCATTGCATCAGCCTGCAACCTGGGTCTCAGATGCAGAAGAGCCCTATGAGAAATATGAATAACCTGCAAATACCAGGAGACTAGCTGCTCCTTGCCAATAAGGCTTACAGATCAGGGTCCTCTTGGGTAGAAACATGTCTTACAACAAAAACTTGGGGGTAGGGACTAAAAAGGAGGATTGAAATGAAAGGCTACATGTAAGATTAAGCTCTTCTAGGACAACAAGGCAAATGACAGAAAGCCATTTCTGCTGTGCAAAACTCAGCATGGCCCATCTTCACCTGAACTGCCCACCCACAGGGTCTAATCAACAAAAGTGCACATTCCACTGGCAAGAGACAGGCCAGAAGGGTAAAGGCAGATGAAAGAGAGGGCCTCTGCGACATCTCTGCGACCTCCGCTCTCCCAAGGCATGAGCTGAAAGTCATCAATCCAAAAAGCTAATGGAAAAAAGGAAGAAGGTTGGGGGGGAAGACAGACACTGTTTTTGAGATTCTGAAAGCTGAAAGAGAATAACAAGCTACTTGAAGCCTAGCAGTTCACTCAGCTAAAAACCCCTATGTGCAGACACAGAACAATGCTGATTCTACACCAGAAACCAGGTGGAGGGAGAATGCAGGACAGCACTGTTTCTACAGTAGGATTTTTAAGTACACTGCAGGATTTCTGTCTCAGAGTACCCACTGAGTTACATCAGACTGTAATGGCCTGTTGATTTTGAGAGATTATGGCAGCGCTGCTGATGCAGGGGGAGAGGAGATGGAAGGAAAGAGATGTGATGTATCAGGCAGCATGCACACACATTTCAGATGATTATCTACACTCCTGGGCGAGAGACAAGCAGCAGATTCAAAGGGCAACAAGAACCAGGATGGGACTGTGCACAGGACCCTGTTAGTAACCTAGGCAGGCACAGTGGGCAGTTTTGGTCCATCCCCGATCCCCATTTCATTCCCTTCGGACAGCAGATGCCAAAAGCAGTTATTTCTGCAGGGGAATCCCATTCAGGGCTAGCAGGACCAGAGGCACATGGACTGGCATGGCCAGAGCAACGGAGGAGGTGAATCCCCTGTGTTCAAGGTGCATGGCATGTTCCTGAGATGGATTCAGTCACACTCTACAAGGCAGACAACTTTGCTTGCCTGCCTTTCTCTCTCTCCTGTATTTCACAGATAGATGGTATCCTTTCCTTTTCCTTTCTTTGCTCCCGGGCACAAGCAATCAAGAA
>JANHGN010020984.1:0-48484 GCA_024605025.1 Megaceryle maxima
ACTTCTTCAATTCTTAGACAAAAAAAAACCCCAAAAAACAAAAAAAACCAAAACAATCAATCTCCCTGTTTTGTTTCTGCTGACTGCACTGAACTGGCAGAATAGTCTTAAAGATAATTGACAAAATGACAGGATAGAATAAAATGTTAGAAGAAAAGAACTGACCCAGGCATTCCTGGGCTTTTTAACAGTTAAACCACAATGGCCTGTTCAAATGAGCACATTACTCCCACAAGAGAAAGTAAATTTTATCCCTCCCAGAATTTGTAAGTGGAACAAAATGGCAAACAACCTCTTACTGCAGTACTGACTTGTACTGACCACGTCTTACAGCGGACTGCAGACAAAGATGAAATCTGTCCTGCCTTCTCTGAGGTTATCAGGAGCAAAGGAAGGCCATCTGGACCTCCTGCAACAGCTGCTGAACTGGAGCTGGCAATAACCTTGGCTGCAATGGCTTCAGCGATGGATTTAAAAGAGGTCTCCTTTAAAGAGTCTTAAGAGAGTATGAAACAACCAGATGAGAAAGATAGGCAGCAGGGTTTACTTTGCATTGTCTAGATGACTGCACAAAAACAACACCCCAAAATCTGCTGCAGGGAGAGGAAAGAGGACCTCTGAGTTATCTGGTCACCCTGAGATGTGATAACTGACTGTACAGGGCCACATTCTGCCACTGGTACCCTCATCTTGCAAAACCACATCATCCTGCTCTCCCAGCCTGTGAAGGAAGGGTACTTGGAGACAGATAGGAGAACACGGTAAGCAAGAAACAAAGCTTGTTGTTGGATTTTACTTTTTAAGTTAGCCAGATAAGTGAGAAACAATCTCAGCCCAATTTCCAGAATGAGCTAAAAATAAGCCAGAGGGTTTATTTTTAGGTATACCAAGCTATCCAATAATAGCTCAGCTTTACAGTATGTAGGAATGGGATCCAGATTCTGATTTTGGTTATATTACTGGAAGATTTCTGTTGGCTTCAAAGATAATTAGCAGTTTCACCAAAGTAATTTGATCAGAATTTGGCCATAGATCTTTTGTTCCTTGATCTGATGCACTTATACACAAGTTTTAGTGGAAAAATAATTATATATATATATATAAAACAAACCAAAACAGCATACTAATCTACCTCTCAGCTTTTTTGAGGTTTAAATTATTTTAAGTGTTTTGAGAATGAACAGTGCTATATGTATGCTAAGAATTATTATGCATTATACAAATGCATAATATCAGGCATGCTATTTTAAGCTTTGCCCACAGCATGATAATGATGTATCTGTAGTGGGATGAAATGCAGCACTATATTTAATAAAGGTTATGCATTATGTTTGTATTTCATGTTGTTAGGTTATACACTCTGATATCTAGGTCACTGTTCAAATCTGTCAGGGGTTAACCATAGCCAGTGATTCCTGTCTGATACCTGGTTGTGCTTTTGCTGCTAGAGGAAAAGTTGTTCCCCTCTGCAACTCATCAGCTTACTTTAGACCTCGTGAAAAGCTTTTTGATGATGCCAGTGCTTTCAGGGGTGGAAAAAATGCCAGTCTTTATTCTGGGATAATCTATTCAAAACTCATCTGAGCAGTAGTGATGATAGTGATGTAAAAAGAATTAAGGACATATAGCTAAAATACTGTAAAGTCCAGCACCTTTTAGGACCACTAAAAAGCTAACTAAAGTATCTGAGAATAAGTTTAGTAAGCTAATGGTTTACTTAAGATAACCATTCCTTTTTTTTTTTTTTTACAGAGATCTGATATGGTTTTAGTGAAGTATAGGGCAGAAAATATTTTCCAGCATGGTTTGCAAGTTCATCTTTGAGAATGCTGGCATTAATTTTCAGTTGCAAAACTGAAATATATAGACAAATTTTTCAGGTTGGATTTGTGTCTTAAGCCTAAATTTTGTCACTGCTCCTGTATTGCCAATATTTGCTCTACAGAAGTACATTAAAAACCCACCAGATCAAATCTTAAAGCCTTCTGGTCAGCTTTTATTGTGCTTTTAGTAGAAACAGAACTCATGGTAGTTCAAATCCTGATGGACAAAAAGCAGCTGAGCACGCATCTTTCCCTCTGATTTCCCTCAGTTGTTGCTGAGTAAGGACTGGATGTGTCTCTTGTTCCTGGATCAGGACTGCTGACATGAACAAGTGGGAGGAAGATCAAGCTGTGACGAAGATGGACTTCAGGAGCTGGTCCATTCTTCTTTCACACGGATGGGAGTGTCACGGTGTGTTTTCCTGCCTAATCAGTCTCAACACAGCCTTGCACAACTCAGCCTGTTTTAAGCTTTTAACCAGGGTGTAGGAGTTCAGAAAAAAAACCACCTCCCTTCCCCCAAGAAAAATCTAATTGCAAAGATTTGTTTTGATGTAGCATTACAGTAAACTTGAAGTACCGAAAGTGAACCACACGTGTATTTTTTCCCCCCTAATTTTCATTCCTACTTAGCTATTCATTTTATTTACCTCCTAGAAAAAACACACTAGAGACTGGATCTGACTCCCAGTGAGGCTCATGGTGGAGCTGCCAAGGCCATAATTCTCAGGGCTGTAAAACAGCTCCTCTTTGTTCACCCTGCTGAGGCTATCCCAGTATATACCAGCTGACAATCTGGACTCCATCATTGTTAATGCAGGCAGTCCTCTCTGTGACTCATCCTGTGGGCCAAAGTGAATGTTAATGCATAGTAATAATATCAAAATAGCACACAGTGATAGGTTTCACTCTCATTGTAATTGTGTTACTAATTACAAGTGCTACTTATTCTTTCTGATTCTCATTTGTTTTAATACTCTGAGAGAGATTGGGAGTCTAGTGCATTTAAGGCTTCATACAAACAAAAGCCTTGATGTTACAACATGATCTGCACTAGAAGGCATGCATATGTGCCACTTTAGTGTCATGGTCATGGTCCATGCAAGCTCTCTAGACCTCCGGTGAAGCCAACCCACAAACTTCACGTTTACTCTTTCATCAACAAGCTTTGATATGGATCTTGGTTATTATTATTACCAGTACTTAGCATGTCAAGATGTGGAGGACAAAGGGAAAAGCAACCTTAAATGCAAATTATGCCATAAATGGGCATAGTAAATAGCAGGACAAGAATGGACCACCAAATCCAGGAAAATGATTGTTCAGTTTAGGGAAGATGGTCCAACAAAATTGACTAATTTAGCTATGTAACAATCATGTACTCACTGTAGAGTAATTTATTATGACCAGTAATAAGAAAAACACTAATGAATGTCTAGAGAAATGTACTGATTGAGCTCCTTAATATAGATTCAAAACAATGCCATCAATGAATATGGGAATTCCTTGACAAAAGGAAAAGGAATATAATCCTATTTCTCTTGCTTATACAGACTCTTTTATGGTGGTACCTGAGCATTTTTCTTATAATAGTCCTCATATCCCATGCAACTGAGAAGTTTTAGAGCAGGCCCACAGCAGCAAGCAAGCACCCCTGGCAGGGGGGCAGGCTGCCAGGGATGGCATAGCCAGGATGCATTGTCCTAGCCCAAGCAGCTGATCCCTTCCTCCTGCTAGCACAGCTGCTGGCACCATCACCTAGAATTAGCTCTCAGAGTCTTCCTCATCCCATCCCATCTTCACCTTTGATACTGGTTTTCCTGCAGCAGGACTACAACACATTCTTAGTCTTCTTTTCCCCTATTCCCAGCAGCATGGGAAATACAGAAGAGAAGGCTGGGACTGCTGCTTCTCAGAGGAAAGGAGAGAGCTGTTGCTTTTTGGAAAGGGAAAGAATGTAAACTCTTACTCTTTCTATCCCCATCTGTATTTAACTGATCTCGCCAGTCCTCCTTCCTTCAGACCGCTCAGTACAACTACAGATTTCTCGTTCACCCATATAGCTTGGGGTTCTCAGGAAATCTTATGCCCTTCATACTGAAAAATAGAAGCATAGTGAGGTTATCCAGAAAATCTATAATAGAGAGACGCAAAAAATTAGTCTTCTCACAGGCAGGCTTTTCACATTCTAGATACTGAGACTTTGTTTCTGTGGCCCCATATTTTCTGGATGTTAATCCAGGCTTCTCTTATATTTTTATTATATTTTTTTTTGTTCTTGAATTCAGTAAGAATCTGATTTTGCTTCCTCTGACAATGCTGATAAAGAGAATTTCACTTGCAAGCATATCTTGGTAGTGAGACAGTTTTGCAAACTTTTATGCAAATGTTCATCCAGTTCATAAGCTGCATGATTTGACCATCTTGAAACCTTTCTATGTGTTGGAGAGTCATGCAGTCAGGGATTAGAAATGATGCCATCTGACAAATCAGTCCAAACTCTAGGCAGCTGGTATCCTAAGCAATCGTCCTAATGCATAGTTCATGAGTGAGCCATTGGCTGCAATGTTTGTGTTAGTCATTTATCAAATAATAATGAGCACCAAAGGCTAGATCCTGTAGAAGGATGCATGGGGCTGATTCCTGCACCTTGGTATGAGGAATGTGTCTTGAGGCCCATATTTATGGAGCTACAAATTTGTTCTTTGATCTCTTACCAATAATAAGACTGAAGGAATGCAATTTTTGTTGTTAATTCTTTGTTTAACATTAGTTTGGGGAAAGGTCATTAGTCTTCAATAGCTGTCTCATCACTCTGAAAGGACATGCCATATATACATTAAAGGACACAAATCAATAATTGACATAAAGCCCTCCTAATGTGAAAGTTACAGAATCACAGAATTGTATGTGTTGGACAGGACCTCTGGAGATCACCTAGTCCAACTCTTCAGCCTGTCCAGGTCTTGCTGGATGGCAGCACAGTCTTCTGCTGTGTCAGCCACTCCTCCCAGTTTTGTATCATCAAGTCAAACATTAACATCCTCCTTTCCTTTTTTTTTTTTTTCCCTCTTCTGGCAATTCCCAAAGACCCCAAGTGGTAGAATTTTGCCCAGGGATAACAAAAATAATGAGACAGACACATGCCTGCCCTTCTGTGCCAGATGTCAGGCATATAAGTCCACAATAAGCTTAAAAGTTAAGTATGCAGGGAAGTGCTTTATGATTTGCCATAATTCTGAGGTTTGCTCTAATCAAGAGAAGGTTCAATACCTAGAACCTATAAAGCAAGAAATTTGGGGGACAAAAGGTATTATTCTCTGGGTAAAAACCACTTCTTTCTAAAAGGCAGTAAAAAAGCCTAATAGCCATTTATAGAAACAATTCCATTAATACAATCTTTGAATATATGTCTGCTTAATTATTTTCAAAATCAAATATTGTAAGACGTTTCTGAAACTATGTTATGAACCTGCACATAAATCCTTGTAGTAAAAGATCCATTTTCATCTTGCAACATTAACATTTAAAGCATTTTAAAAGGTGCAATAGTGCCACATGTTCAAAGCAATTAAAAATTCCAATTAAAGGGTAACATCACATTAAACAGCTATAATATTAAATATATGTGAATCATTTATTAGTTATAGGCATAAGCTTTTTTTCCCCTTTTTTTTTTCAAATGTCTATGCACATCTGAAAATAATATCTATCACTATATATCCACACGCCTAATAAACTTCACACCCATAGGTACACAAATTACAGAGATAGTTGGGATACATTCCCAGGGCATCTTCAATTGCTAACATTTTTGTCAGTGGAAAGGAACGTGATCTTTCCTAACAATGAAGTAATTGTTTATTTTCTCCTTGCCATTTTGTTGCAGGAATTAGACATTTTGGGTTACTTACTACCATGAGATAATTCCTGCCGGTCTGCTGAAGGCACAAGCAAGGCTAAGTGTTTCCTAATTCCCAGAAGGCGTGTGTTACCTCATGGTAACACACACACACATTGCAGTGTGACATTTCTTCTTGGTACAGGCAAATGGACCATACCGCATCCAGGATACAGTTTTTCCATTAAAATCTCACTTGTATTTCCCTGCTTGCAAAATACCAGAATAAATTTTTTTTCAGAGTGCTTGTACCACTGTTGTTTTCATAAAATCCAGAGAAAGACTAAACAGAAACATACAACTGCTAAAAAGCTAAAGGGCTGACATTTAGGTGAAAGTTGCTGGTTTTACTCTTGTGCATCTGGGAGAGGATATCGATAATCTGATACCACTGATGGGCAACAATGTGTAGATAGCTGTCTGAAAACACACTGTGAATATAGTGGAAACATATTATTGCTAAATGTTTTCAGGAAGTTTCTGTTGGGACCTGACTATAAAAAGGTTTCCTAACTTTGATCAGGAAACAGATGAATTGCCTTCTGCAAGTCTTCTCCTCCCTGGCTGGCTGTATTTCTCAATATTCTCTGTCAGGAATGCATCCAATATGTATCCCAGCTTTCAGATGGCTCCTTCTACTGTTGGTTCTGCAGTAAGTCGCTTAGAAAGATGGACCAGTCTGTGTGGTGGGAAGCCATCTTGCATTACATCACCTCCAGGCCAGCTCTGACTTATTTTTCCATTCATTGATCCACTTTGAGGCAGAGATTCTCTGCTAATGTCTGCTCAAGAAAGATGTAAAATCTCCCTTGTACAAGATAAAGAAGGAAATTGGGGAAGGCAAACCCCTAAATCCATTATGAATTTCTTATTGCAGCATATTTTTATCAGTTCTCTGTAGAAGAGTCTTATTCCACTACTCTCAGCTCTGTATTTGAGTTTAAAGTCTGCTGAGATCAATATACAATGAATGTGGACATGAGAGGGCAAATTAATGATGGAACAGAAAGGACAGTGAAAATGGCCTACTAATTATTGCACTTGGGGATTTCCTCCAAAAACTAAGATCCTTCAAAGTTCCCTCTAGAAAAGAATTTGCAGCCACTGGGCACATACTCTTTGTGTCAATAATTTATTATATACTGCTTACGAGGTGATATAGCCATTTCATAATGTACAATTAGCTATTACACTTGCAAATAATGTCACACATATCATAATATGAATGTGATCTTCTGTGTTACAGAATCTTCAGAAGAATGCCTTCTATTAATTCGGGACTTGGACATGGGAAAATTCTCCACGGGGAACTCCCATATGACATAGAAATGATTGTGAACCTGGTTAACTTCTAAATATGGTTATAAGTCATCTTTTCTTTTTGGTAAATAAAAGTACCCCTGATTAGGCATATTAACAGATAAATTTTTACTTATAGCTTTTGGTGCTTCAAATGTTTTCCTTCACAAAAAAGGGGAAGAAGACATTTGGATTGGAGAGCACTGGAGAGACACGCTGACATCAATACAGCTGCAGTACCAAGACCAGCATGAAAAACAGATTTTTTGTTTGTGGTTTTCTTTTTCCCCAAAGTTGTCTGTGGCACTAGCTCCCCTACGGATGTATTTCTCAAGATGACAGCTTCTGCTTTCCATCTGCCACATACAGAAGTTTGAAACTGGATTTTCGGTCAGTGAGAGTTCAAGGAAGACTTGGGATTTTGGCTTGGTTTCATAGCTAATTACATGGGGTAAAATCCTAGCTTCATCCTGAAGTCAATGGCACAGACCCCACTGGTTTCAAGGTCAACTACAAAAGAAAAAATACTATGATTCTGACCACACAGTAATTATATCATCTTTATTCATGCTCATGCTTGTCATGCTTTTAGTTTACCAGATCTGTCCATTTCCCTTACTATATCTTTATAAAGGTTTTCCCGCCTGCCTCTTTCTGAAGTTCCTGTCATCTGTTTGTAGGGTGTGATCTAAGAGACAGAAAGACCACTAGCAAGTGCATAAGCTTGTGATAAAATGCTGATAGCATTCTGGCACTTAAATTCCAAATCCCAATGGAGTCATGAGACAGATTCCATTTATTTTAATTGTCTCTATTATCAGTTCTTTTTAGTGCTTGCAGAGTACTGGACACCATCAGAGGACATGTACCAAAAGTGTTTGTCAGAACAAATTGGCAATAATCTTCCACACAGATATAACCATGGGGGTTTTTTTGTTGTTGTGTTTTGTTTTTGTTTTTGTTTTTGGTTTTGGTTTTGGTTTTGGTTTTGTTTTGTTTGTTTGTTTGTGGGTTTTTTGTCATTTGTGTGGGTTTTTTGTTTGTTTGTTTGTTTGTTTTTCAGCACATCTTTCTCAATTATTCCTGGCCATATGTGGTATGAACTTTTTAACTTTATTCAGGAATTTCCTTTTTCAATTTCCCTTTTTCTTAAGGCAGCCTGTACTAGGACAACATGACAAAAATCTGTAGTGTGATCCAGTTCCTCGCATTGGAGAATGCGAGGCAGTGGAGAAATATCATCACATTTATAGAGTTTTAGAGATAACTCAGACAGTTACTCCAAAACATCCTATGTTACACCAATATTTTGCACCAACTGAGTGATGTGGAGTGTTCTGCCAAGGCTCCTCAGTGTGCTTTTTCACAGCTGTGATGCTGTCAGCCCAAAGACAATGCATGCAGTGAGGAGCCCAGTGCTCCCACAGACACTCAGCTGTCTCAAAGCTGGATGTCAGCCAAAAGGCTCCTGAAACATTATCCATGGGCTATATCCTAATGTATGCTGTGTGTGCATTCATACAGTTCTTTCTAATGGGAAGATGGTTTGCGGTATAGCTGCTGGGCTGGCTTATAGTCCACTCTGGAAGTGTGCAAGGCAGAGGTCCCCTCTGTAGAACTAACATTGCATTATTTTCCATGACAACTATGAGTTTGCACATGGATACTATGTTTTGTTAACTTTCTTTGCTCAAACCTTATTAAACTAACTTGGAGTTAAGTCATTTAAATATACACAAGCCCTGATGGTTTATACTATCCTCCTTCTTGACCACTGTGTTGATGTAGGTATGACCTTGTTTGACTGAACAGTGTGGTGTTCTAGGAAGACAGCCCCTGATGTGATGATATGCCCCTTCATTCTGCAATCAGTGGTTTCTCTGGCAGCACACTGTGGGATGGCCACCATGAAGTATAGGGGCTGGGGGCTTGGAAATTAATGTCCCTGCTTCTTCTCTGGGTATTAATTATGGAGAAACTGAGTGAGTACTTCAGCAGAGCATTTATCTGCAACAGCTCTGCTCAGTGCAGCACCACGTCAGGTGCACTGGTGAGTGCAGCAGGGTACAGATGCCATCCTGGCGTCAATGACAAGAGCATCTATTGCACAGGAGAGCTAAAAGCTCCACTTACGCCGGCACCGGCAACAGAAACACATAGAGAGCTCCTCTCCAATTGCCACTTTAGACTGCTAATGGCTCTAGCAAGTCAGTTTTGCAATGACTGATCAGCTGTGGAGGTTGTTGTTAAATGGACATTTGTGATTTTGTGAGAAGGTGGCTGCTCTCTCACTTAATAAGACATAACAATGCAAAGGAATTTATTAGTTGCACTACATTTCAGTTTGGAAAAAAGCCTTACTGACAAATGGGCCTTATCAGTTGCCTTTAGCAAGTGACATAGTAATAATTTGATTACCAATAATAACATAAATAATAAGATGACCACACAAAATGAAATCACATACCCCACATCACAGGTTCCTTCTCTGATGAAGAGATAATTTATGCAAACCTAAGTTTCTTTCATACCCTTCATGCAAAGATATCATCAGTAAGAACAGTTATTTCTTAGTGGATTGTGACATATGTCAGTTCAATGCTCCATATCATTACAGAAAAAAAAAAAGGAGGAAAAAGTGGTTTAACTCTGAACTTCTTTTATGAAGAGTGCTATGAATATGGTCTGGAATTGCTGAAGTAGCAATGCCTATGTAAAAGATTATGTTTTTTAGCATCATGGGTCAGTCATGCTATGTGGCTGATGGTTTTTGCACATTTATGAGTGTAAGAGGAAGATGCTGAAGGACTGTGGGGAACAGGAGGTCAAGAGATCCTCTGGACATATGTAAGCCAAAAAGGGAGTGTTGGCAAGCTGCCTCATGTGGTCAGGGAAACAGGATCAGGGAGGTATTATGCTCCCACTTAGAGACCAGAAAATAGTTGGAGGGAAGGAATGTTGTGTAATCAAGAATACGTGTTTGCATTTATTCATACTTGGAGTTAACAGCATGGAAGTCTATTATATTATTTGTAGGTGGTACTGCAATGAAATTTTGCAGCTAAGTGGTATCAGAATAAGTTTATTTTGTGATAAATAATAAAAGAAAATAGATTTAAAAATATAGGTAGCACAATGTTTCTTGAATAACAAGCCCCTGGTGAACTGACCTTTGGTAATTAAGTAGGTAAGTAATAAAGCAAGCAGATGGTGTAAGTTAATTGAATACAATTCAGGACCTCCGCTGGAAAAGTGCTAGAGGTCTGCAAACTACAGACCACATGTTAAGAATGACCAATGTAGGTAATGAATTTGTTGTTGTCTATCTTCTGAGAAGTGGTATTGCACACTGCATGTTGTGGAAGGGCCCTCCAGTTACCCCTGAGTGGTGTATCTTCTTCAGAGTGCAGTACTCTGTGTTGAAGTCATTAAAGCTGCTCACAAAAGAAGCCAATACATGGCATTCCTCCCCTACAATGCCTGTGTCAGGGCTCTTTCCAGGGCAATGAGCTCCACTTCAGTCCTATGAGGATTCTCTGGGAAATGCTTTAGGGACTTCTGTTGGGTTAGGTCCAGTATTTGCTGGAACAGATTCCTCTCTCGCTCCTTTTTCTTTCTGAATTACATGTTGACCATTCCGTCTGTGTGCACTACTTACTGCCTCAGGGGAGCCATGGCATCAAAAAGCCTAAAGCAGACTTTAAAAAAGAGGAAGGGGTTTAAAATCATACTTTCTTAGTATCAGTCCTAAATGCAACAAAATTGCCCCCTTAACACTAGCTCATCTTCAGTTTACACTCAAGTCCAGATGAGGCAGTAAAATATAATCAACATTTTTGTCACTTGCTGTAGGTCTTCATGTAGGAAAGGTGAGATGCTTTGGAATATGGCAAGACAGATGGCAGATAGCTGAGGGGCACTGTGGTGGCTCAAGTAAATAGAGGACATCAGTCAGCAGGTTAGCAATTCTGTGGTACCCCCGGTTCTCTTTGTACAGGAGGATGTTACAGCCTCAGGAATCAGAAAGAGCCTTGCAAGGGTCTTGTGCAAGAGAAAGGACTTTGTCACAGTGGTGGCTCGGTGGCTTTGGTGTTCTCCTCTCTGCTGGGCTTTTGTGCAATTTTCAGTCCTGCTGGTTTGTGCAGTGTTGGCTGCTCTCATAATCCTCCTGATTGAATCTCAATGCACACACAAGATCAAAGGAGTTTACAGTGGGTTTTATGATGTTTGGCTGTCTTCAGTGCCTGCACTGCAGCCTTGGGTGCTTTGTGAATAGATAACCAACACATAAGATTCAGAGTCCCTGCCTGCAATACTTGCAAAAAGGTGGTCCAGCTTATCCTTGGGTAGTTTGCCTGGAGCTCTCTAGCTTTGCCTTGGTAGAGCAGCCAGCATGGTGTATTCATTACACCCTATTTGTCTTGAAAGTGGTTTCTAAAGGTGTCTGCATTCTGGTGGTTCTTCTGAGGGAGACTGCAAAGGTCTGTACAAGTGCCAATAAAACCTTATCTCAGAAAAGGCACACTACCACATAGTTGCTACAGCGCTGGTAGTGAGTCTTCTTAAGAATATAAAATAGTAGTAAATTCACATGTAATATTCCCAACTGGAGTCTTTATAGACCCCAATACTAGCCCCCTGTGAAGTGCTGACTCCAAATCCTTTAGCTTCTAATCTAAGTCTAACCTGGGAAACTTTGCAAGCCCCAGCCTTAGCCACATCTTGCCAACACTTAAGTATCATGGAGCTATGTAGTCTGAGGTGGCAGTAACTGTGACTTATATTGGAGCCCATGATCCGTAGCAACAGTTGTAGAAAGTAGAGGTATGGACAATGTGGTTCTAAGTATATAAATCCTGCAAGACCATTAGATTTGCTTTCTTTTGCTAAGTTGTTCCTGATGGTGACTTTTTCATAAACCTTGCATGACGCATCTGCTTGCTGCTCTGCTAGTTTTCATTTCACCTCTGTAAATTGATTTCAGGCTCTAAGGCATCACAAGACAATTCAACTTCACTCCTTAGTACCACTGCAGGATTGCAATCTATCATTTCATATCACTGTTTGTGACAGTCACAAACATGCTGCAATTTTATAGTCCGCATTTCTGTTAAAATAGCAGCTAGTTCTGATTTCTTCAGACTGAATATTTACATATTTATAACAACTTGCTCCCAGCCTCTCTTTGTGAAAATATAGGTTTTATAATCTTCTATATAGGTCTTCACATGCTGAGTGTTTTCTGGAGATTTAAAGCTATGTGATCAATGTCTATTCCAGTCTGAAAGGTAGAACTTTGCTGTGCTGTTAAAATAAAAAATTATTTCTATACATTACACTTTCCCTTAAAATCATTCATGCAGCTCCACTGTGCATGTTATAGGGAAACTGGTGTGGCCTGGTAACAAGGTTTCTACCACCACATCAGCCAACATTGTCTGCATCAGTCTGTTTTGCATTCTCAAGCTGGAGTGACAGTACACCAATACATAGGAATACTTAATTTAATTTTAGTGTCCATAAAGGGGGCATTTTGATCTCTTCTGCAAAAAATGAACTCTGACTATCATTTGATGAAGTAATTTGATGAATATAAAGAGTTATAAAAAAAATCCTAAAAATCTTTTGCCATATGATTAATGCAGTTGAAGAGGGTTAATTAGGAAGTTGCATAAATCATCACAGAAATAAATATTGTAGAAATGTGATTTTCAAGTGTTGTTTTTGTTCTCTCCCAACACCATTGTGTGGTCAACTTTAACAGAATAAATTAAGACAAATGTTAGCAGTTACTTCTAGAGGTGAGCAACATATCAGTCTCTTAAAAATGCCACTGATTGACTTCACATTCCAGAGACTCCATCTAGACCATTCCCTGGATACCGTTATGAATCATTTGCCCATTCCAACATTTTGTTCAAACAACAACTCTACTAGTCATATGATTTGTCGGACAACTGCATGATGTCAAATTCCTCTTTGCATTTCACTTCATGCCCTCAAGGCTGAGAAAATGGATTGATTTTAAAATGGGACCTATCGTGCCAAATTTCCTGAGCACTTCAAATGAATACTCTTGCTCAGTCATGACTAATGCCTTCTCAGATTCTGAGAACGTCTGTGGCTTTTGTGCTCTCCTTTAGGTGGAATAACAAAGAACCTCCGTTCATAAAGAGATCTTTCAATAAACTTCTTGTAAATCAATCACTGACAACTATACATAGACAGTCTTCTTGGTCTTGTCAGTTTTTAATTAAAGTTATGCCAACAAGTGATGACAGACATAAGCAGCAGAGCCTTCTTCAGAATGTCCAAATACATCTGAATGTGATCATGCAGGAAAAGTTACTGTGCCATTCACAGAAAACCAGCTGTAAATGACCTGCCATGTAGAAATAAAACACAAACTTAAAAGACAGATTTATTTATTTATTTATTTGTGATTTGTGTATACCCAAAATGTGCTCTCTAACTTCTTGCTCTAGTTCAGGCCTAGATGTAGCTCCAGAATAAACAAGGTGACTACTTATTCTTGCGTCATTTGTTGGCATGACATCAGCATTCACTCGGTGGTGCTAGCTTACAAGGAGAGAGGGAATGATGGCTCTGTATTTCCACCCTTACAGTCTCCTAAATACCACTTTACTGTTTGAATTTTAAATTAATTAATGTGTTGGAGGAAGGAAGCCTCTGTTACAAAGCTATCCATCACCAACATGTGCCTTTCCCTTCACACCACCTCCTCCTGGCGATTTTAACCAGCCTGTGAGAAGTATTGACACACATCCTTATAGGATGCCAACAGATGCTCATGCAAAACAAGTGAAGACCCAGAACTGACAATTCAGATGATATGAGGTGAAAGGAAAGCAAGGTAATATCACTTAATGGTTTAATCATCTCAGACTTACTTTCAATATCATAAAGAGGGAAATGTAGACATAAAGGACAACTCAGTGTAAAATTATTTCTTTCAAGGCAGATAACCTTAAAAATAGAAAGAAGAAACCTACTGATCTGGGGCTTGTCCCTAAAATCATAACCCATGTAGTTTTTTGCTTGCTCAGTAAGCAGAGATTAAGGAAATTGGACCAGGTTCACAAAAAAACTTGAGGCTCATTTGGAAACTATTTTTATCTTTGACCCCAAATATGAGTTTACATTTTTATCATTCAGTTAGTCAACTCTGGATTGCCTAAGATATAGGGACTTACTGAGGATTTGTAGAAGTCTTTTCAAGGGGATTTTGTTTCTACCCTATCAAGTAGTTCAGGCTGACAACTTCAGCATTCCCCACAGGTTCTGCTTTTGATTTATGTCAAGAAGTGCTTCATGCAGCTTAATATAAATGTTATTATTTTCTTTTCCATTACTAATTCAATATCTTAAGAAGATGCCATGTTTTTGTCTATTTTTATCCTCCCATTCTTTGTAGCAATGTCTGCAAGTAAAGGAACTGGAAGATACTAGAACAAAAAGATCATTTTTCTCAACTTTACTTTTTCCTGGCACATTGCATAGCTTTTACTTTCTCATTTTTTATGGTATTTCACCTGCATTGTCAGTTAAGGCTCAATTCTACCCATGGATCCAGCAGTATTGACTACTGCAGTTATGTGGTATTTTATTCTCTGTACCCTGTTTTCCTTGCTTTCTGGGTACATAAGGCAAATTATGGCCTTAAAATGTTACTTTCTGCTGATTCTTTCATTACAAGAATATCCTTTTAGATGGTGCAAGTTTCCAGCATTGTTTGATAGTTGGTGCACCATGTATATGCAGCGAATATATGCGAGGAACATTACTTGCTTGGCCTAGCATGTTTTATAGCTTGTAGTATATGAGGAATAGGAAAGGCAGACCACAATGTTGAGCAGACAGGCAGATCTGATGGGAAAGTGAGTGAACATATTAAAAACAAACAAACAAACAAAAGATAAGAGAAAAGGTATAAGACCAAATCAATGCTATGTAGTTAACAACTCTATAATGATCAATAAAAACCTGCACTTCTCAGAAACAGGCAAGGCAACCACAAGAACATTTGCAGAAAAAAAAATCAATAACTACAGATCAAGAAATAACGTGCTTATTCATACCTTCATCATTACAAGCAAGTAATGTATTTGTAAGAAGCCAAACATATTCTTCTCCTCCCAACAAATGATTTTGCCCCTTTTAAAATAGCCAGTATCTTCCCAGACAAAGAAGTACTCATCCATATCTACCATACATTATTTTCCTGTGGTTTGCATTACTGCTTAAAAATCCCCTATGAAACGTTTTGGCTTGACCAGTAGCTTCTAGGATTTTCTGTAACTTCTCTTATTAAGAGGAAAGGATAGTACTATGGTTACAGTATGATATTTGGGCTCAAAATGTAGGAGAGCAATCCCCTGAAAGTTATCCCAGGCCTCCTTTGGCAGAGAGCTGTAGGGCTTATTTTCAAAGTTGTCTTCTGATTTTTTTTTGTGTTTGGTTTTGTTTGCTTAGGTGGAAACCTGGCCTTTAATACCTTCAACACTATATGAAGTCTGTGTGACCTTCATTTTTTACCATGTGCAAATCAAGTTCAAGATGCTCCCAGAACAACCAGAAATGGCATATCTTAGAAGCCATGCTTGAAAGTCAGGTTTTTAATCTCTTTGTGATAACTCAGAATACATAATTTAGGCGGCTGGGGACTTAACAGAGTCTGTAAGGACCCTAAGGTCACAATGTGCCAAGCCAGAAGCTTAGAGGTTAGCAGTATAAATATGTAATCCCCTGCAAAATGGGATACTGTGCCATGGCAAAACACCATAGTGAGGTCGAACCTCTGCATGCTTTTCAAGTGCTCAGACACTATCAGGTGTACATCAAAGAAAATATACAAAAAAAGTAGAAAAGGGCTCTGATGAGCCTTCACCTATGCCAGTTGCAAGCACAGAGCAGTAAGCTACCAATTTCTCACGAGCAAAATCTGCTGAGTATGACCCTGTTTAAATATATCCAGAAATCACACCAACATCAAATGTGTTTGTGGCAGGGATAAGGAACAATGGTGGGTAGTTGAGCAGAAGGTTAATATATTAATATTAGGGGCCTGATTCTTAATCCTTTTTATACGCATTCAAACCAAGAGTGTCTCTCCTGAAACTGATGCATTTGCCTCTGAAATTCCTTCAGTGGAAATGAAAACCAGGCTATGACTGATAGAGACTCCTCTCAGTTTCAGATGCTGGTACATAGGCAATAGTCATTGACAGTGAGAAAGAGTTTAAGTTTAGTTTAATCCTCTTAATGACTTATTATATGCTCTAGTGAGCTTGATGTCATTTTGGGATATCATCCAAGACTAATAATAATTATGATACTACCACATAAAGATTGACTTTTACCCTTACCAGAGCCCAGCACCACAGCATGGAGGGGAGAGAGGAGAGAGTAGACTGAGACCCTTCACAGCTTTTCCCCAACCATACTGTGCACAGGCATCCAGGGAAAATTCACTGTCTTCTGCAACACAAACATGCTTTGGATGAGGGTCAAAGAAAGAATAATGGCTATGCCAGTGGCTATAACTCTGCCAAATCCCTTCCTGATGTGGGATTTACAAAGGTTATCATGGATTGAGGAATAATTTCAAAGGACTTCTTTATTGCTATGGCCTTGGGCCAGAGGAATAAACCTGGAGCAGAGGAGGATTCCCTTTACCTTGGGCTATTTGTTTTAACTGTAAACACAGAGCAGAATTGAACCTACCAACTTCTCCCTCTGTATAGGACCCCCAAAGTCTCTTCTTACAGCATCTAAAGAAAATCAGCTGCTTCTGGAGATGAAAAGATTAGAACTGAATTTGACACTACTCCAAAGCACATTGTGTAACATTGTCCAGGGCAAAGGCTGGGCCAATGTCAGGGGAAATATGTGCTCCTATAAAAGCATCACCAGGAGCGAGAAGCCAGGAACTGATTTCCAAAGCCCCATGTGAAACTACGAGACAAGACAACAGAGAACAAATAAACTGAACAGTTAAAATGGGAAATTTCTAATTCTCTGGAGTCTGTGGTCTTAGGGAAACACATCATCAGTTTTTTCAAAAATCCCAGCCTTCATTTCTAAACATTGCTTATATTTTTAGCAGATGGTTATTACTTTCACTAAGTCAGACATCATCTAAAGCTCAGGCATGGCAGTTAAATGATGAATTTCTGTCTTCCTAACATCAAGGTTTGGATACTCCAGAGTCGGCACAGCGGTACTGAGACAACAAATAGGAAACTCCTAGAGAAGGTGTTTGATGCTGAGGGCCCATCATCACCAGCAGGACCTCCTCAAGGGGTCTGGCTTCATTACAACATTTCTATTGCCTTTTTTAATCCCCCAGTTACTCATTTCATTGAAATGTGTAATCTTTGTGTCCTAGGCAGGTTGACATAGTTGTGGTTTGTAAACAAAAGAAAGCTGGAAACTTTCTTTCTTTGATGTTGGTAGTTGAAAGACTACAGCACAGTCAGGATGTTGTGATTGTGCCCTACCTTAAAATGTGGCAGAGGTGCTCAGAGATTGATTTCTGGTTTACTATGGAATGAAAGAAAGTCCCTTTATTAATTTTCCTGGTCTCTTCTTTCCACAACAATCACAACTGCCATATTTTTTTGCCTAAAAAATAAAATAAATCCCCAGTCAGTCAGGAAACAGACTGAAATCCTGGGAGTGGCCATACACTGCTGTCAGCTTTAATGCACATCCTTTTCATTGTCATTAAAGCCTGGGATCACGTGGAGCTGATTGTCATGAACTGAGGGCAGGGTATGAACATGTGTGTACAATTGCAGGACTTATCCCTCAGTTAGAGTGAATACAAAGCCATCCCCATTCATTCAGAGTCCTGCCTTTTGATTAGGACCTACTTTTGGATGATGCTAAACTCCAAGTAACTTCAATGGAAGCTAAAATGAAGCTTTCCAAGCACTGAGCACAAAAGAATAACAAGAAAACCTACCCCTCTCTATTGCTTGGTTGGTTCCCTGCTCAGAAGTGAACTTGTTATGCAGCCTCAGAGCAGATTGCTTGTCTTCCATGATAAGACTGATATAGAAGAGGGTTTCTGCTGCAGATTCCAGCCTGAGCAGCTCCTTCTTGGAATCGCTTCTAAAAATGAATTTACAACTTCAAGACTACACCTGCACAGGAGATGCCTGTGGCAGTCAGTAGGGAATGTGTCTAATTAAATAGGAACAGATTTTCAAAGATTACTTCATCCAAGAAGCAAAAGCTAATAATTATATGGAACAAGATGATTACTTGGAACAAGATGATAAAACTGCTAATGTTCCTGTTTATACTATGACTGTGAAGTTTCTCTGTTAACTGGGTTGCAGTGCATTCCAGTTTATTGTCTAATAATACAAGAAATAATGTTGCTGGTAGTCTGTCAGAATCATGCTTTTCTTCCAAATATAATTCCACCTGGAACTGGCCCATCCAAATAACTCCCACGATTTTCTGCAGTTTATCCTCACCTGGGAGGAAGGAGGGCTTAAGAATGGAGAACTCTGTTTTTTCCTCATATATCAAATATCTCCAGAAACTTCAGTAGATGCTGAAGCATTGGTCCCTTCTTTACAGGAGGGAGCCCCCCTCCTACATTTCTGCGAGACAGCGAGTTGCAGTCAGCAGGGTAGATCTGTGATGCTGTGCCTCCTCTTTTGTGTGATGAGAATGTGCTGATGCAATGGCCACAGCTACGCCCCTCTCCTGGATTTTGTTTTAAAAGGAGAGCTCTGTGCCACTGTGTGAACATGGTCAAAAGCTACTGGGGATCTTTTGTTCACCGTCAGATGTGGGTGTGATTGTGGGGTGTGTCCAGTCCATGCATCCAGCCATTGCACAAGCAAATATAGCAGTTAGAATCTTTGTATTTCACCTATCGTTGCTGAGTAACTCTGACCTCTCCATGGCAGAGTCCCAAACTCTGTGCAGGCTCCAGTCTGCTCCCCACCCAGCTTCTACGGCTTTTTATTTATATTCACATTTTTCTACCTTTTACTTTTTCTTTTAAAGAGATCTGAGATTCTTGAGAATAAAACAGCAGCTTACAAGAGCTGTCAATGTGTTGTACCATGACTATAGCTCAGTACAAGCGTTGTCTAGACTCAACCACAGTGCTTTATATTTTAATGATGACTCTTTGCAGAACATAAATTACTGCTTGTCTCAAAACCAACTCTTCCTCCTGCTTTACTGTCTCACACATCTTTCCTGAAGCCATTTATAATGACATCTGCAGATTGGCTTCAAAAATTTGAAAGCATCTTGGCATCTGCCAGACTAAGGGGCCTTGATGTTGTAGCTCCACACCCATGTGAACCCACCACCCCAAAGTGAATCATGACAGTGGGGGGTCAGCATCACTGCAGTTTCAATGCACCACTTAGGTCTTTGGAAATTTTAAAATTCTTTCAATTTCCATGAGACAATTCGTATCTTGAGATCTAAGTATATCTTGAAAAGGCTGCTTGGATCAGGACTTAAGGCTTTGCCTGAGACAGTATCTCAGGGATCTGTATTTCTGCCTGCACAAAATCTCCTACAGGCAGAGATCCTGGAGTCTTCGCATTTACGGGGTTGAGCAGCCTATTTCAAGTTAAGAAAAACTTTGATAAGTAATGTCTCAGTTTCAGTTACTGTTTGTATTTAACCGTTTGTGCAATACCTCAAGCCAACTGGCAGGATTAATAGGTTAACAATGCTATATTAATTAATATAATAAAATTGCTTTGAAGGGGAAAGAACTAATTAACTACGAATCATTAATACTCCGAGAAAGAACCCAAGGGAAAAAGTCTACAGTGTAATTAAGAGAATACATTCTTCTTCCTGCCCTACTGTCTCCCCATTGTCACTGTCACTAATGACTTTTGCTTGGCTTTCTGAAAGGTTTTCTGCTCTCTGTCAGCCTGTGCCACGCATAAAAATACCCAGAGGTAATTTGTATCAGTTTTTCTTTCTCGACCTTTTTTCTGGCAATACCCTTCAGGCAAGCTACAAACTCTCCTCTTCCCTTTCCTACTGTGAAATACTTGTGAAGCAGGTTTCTTAAACGGAAACGGTCGTGCTGGTTAAGATCCAATCTCCAGCTGTCAGTAACACTGGCACGGCAGGAGAACAGGGCATACCGCAGCAACCCTTTCCATTCTATACTTTCCCTTCTTACTGTACATCCCACGTTTTTTCCTGTGAATGTCAGATGACTCACTGATTTATTACAGCCTTTTTGGGTTTTTTTTAAATCTAGTTGGCAGTCAGTCTGCTTTAAACCACACTGTATTTGATTTGTTTGCTATTCTCTAGTAAGAATACTCAAGAAACAAACAAACAAAATGACAAATTATAGACAATTAAGGGGGAAAAAAGTCAACAAATATGTGCTTGCGTCTATGAAATTCCAGCTGTCCTGAGACGAGGTTTGAAATGAAAGCTTACTGATCTGCTTTTTCTGTTTGGACTTCAACCACCTGCACAGCAAATGTCTGTGAAGGTGCCCTGAGCCAGGAGCTGGGGAAGGGCACAAGGAGAATTGTCAAAATAAACATCACATAAAGTGAAAATAGCTACCATCTAGCTCTAAAAATATCTCCATGCTAGAGTTAGGGTTGAGTTAACTGATGGTATCCAGGAAACAATAATTTATAAATGTCTAAACCAGAATTTACAAACATGTAATAGCAGCTTCAGTGAACTAGACATCAAAACTAAAACCGTTGTCCAGATGAAAATGCTTTAACTAAATCAGTATAATTGAAAGGGTAGACCAAACAAACTAATAAAAAAACCCCACAATATTGAAGCATTTCCAAACATACAGCTAATTCCCTAGCAAGAAGCATTTTCTTGCATCTGCAGAAGCGATTATGCATAGTTATTCAGTTTGATCATAAAAATTATAATAATCAATTAAATTTATTTTTAAAAAGTCCAGGACTCCAGCCTACACAGTCCTTAGAAGTTATTACACATCCTCCATCTCTGCTTTCTTGGTGGAAAGCAGTACAAACTATACACCTGAGTCAGGAGGTTCATGTCTGAGTCCAGCATGGAAAATACAGCTGTGTGGTATCTCCAGGAGAGTGCTGTGTCATTAAAGAGTCTGTCCTTCAAAGGAGAGATTAAGTCAAGCTAATCTCTGGATGAATAATCTCATTATTTTCCTGAGAAAACATCTCACCAAGCAAATGTAGTTGAGTCTTGCCCAGACACGTTTTCTATAGGTGGGAATTGATAATACGTGGATGAGGGTGTGGAATGGCCCTTTGTGATGAAGTCTCTTTACATTAATCATTACATGTCTCATACACAACAAAAAGTGTTGATAGAAACAGTTTAGACACACTTTTTAGTAAGAGCAAAACCCATGTCACACCAGCTCAGCTAACATTCGTTTTTGTGTTGGTGGTTGTCTGGTATGATGCAATGGAAAATTGATAATAAAATTCTGATGTGCTGTCAGCTCTCATGAACTTTATCTGCAGACAGGAGGGTGTCACAGAAATAAAGCAGCTCTCCAGGTCTTGCTACAGACACCTTCCTGGGAGAGGAGGAGGGGAAGACTACAATCACCATTGTGAGAGATGACTTTTCTCACAAAAGGGGGTTTGACTTTGAGGGCTTTGCATCTTTATTTTATTTACCTAGTGTTGAATTGTCTTTATGACCTTCTGTTAGTCTGTTTAATCCACATGGGCCAAATTCACCTGTCAGCTTTATAGAGGTAGGCAATGCACCATGATCCCTGTTGCTGAACTAACACTTCATGTGGTGAAAGTTTCCTGCTACCTCTTCTGAGAAGCTCCAACACCTTTATTATTTGTCTCATGCTTTGAAATCTGGCAGGAAGAAAGTGATCAGCACAGAAAAGTGCATCCTTTTTCTTCTGTGAATTTCTCTTCAGGTCTTCCCACAATAGAAATGATTGAAAGCTTACTATTTTCTCACTTCTGGAGGAATTGCTGAAAGAGAAAATATTGGCAGCACATCAAAACTGTAGCTGATTACAAATACTCTTAACAGAGGGATTCATGCACCACCAACGCAGCTGCAAGAACAGATACAGCACTGGCAGTGCTTGGAAAATGCTGAGGCAGATGGAGCTGCAGGTCTGGAAAGGAAAAGTGAGCCCAAGCTTCTCCAGCCACCACCCAGTGGTGTTCCCTGCCTGAAAGATATGCAGGGTCCTTCAAGCTATTTCCTACCCCATCATCTCCCCACATTATTCCTTACCTCAACCCATGAGTGACCTGAAATAGGGTTGTCCTGGTATACTGGACAGGCTGCTGGTTTTTCTGCCTGATACTAGATCCTTGTCCATTTTTAGTGAATCTTGCCTATTCTGTGGGTTAAAAAACCCCTAATCCACCTCCAGTCCAGACCCAAGCTTCTCAGCAGTTTTACTCTGGGTTGACTGGTTGTTGCCTGAGAAAAGAGCATTACAATCTGGCACTTACCACTTACCCTGTCTGTCAGCCCAAATGGCAGGTCATCCACAGCAGCCTCGGGAGAGAGCTGGAACAGGTTTAGGACTGTTGCCAGCTTTTTTGGTACGGTCAGGGAGGTAGAAGTACCCTTGTTTGTTGAAGTAACTGAAGGTGGAGATGAGGGTCCCCTCTACTGGCCTGAACACGTGTCTGTGCAAGATAAGGAGTATCCACAATTCCTCACTAGGACACTTGCACCTCCTGTCTTGAGCTGCCTTGACACACAGCTTATAAGGTATCACTCTACTTTCTGATGGGTGGAAAGTAGCTCTTGGAAATGCCTTTGAAATATAAATCCTCAGGGCAGAAGATTCAAAACCCAAAGCTTTGACAAACCCTTTTGTGATATTTCCTTACAATGCTGTTGTTACCACGTTCCATTGCCAAGTAAATGCATTTACTGGAGTCCTAACAAAGTGGAAATACAAAATGTGTAGAAATCCATAGCAGAGTTCATCTGGACCTTTGGTGGCAGAAATGAAGGAGAGCCTGCATTCAGCCCCAAACAGTACAGAAACTATTGCTCGCTTTTTGTTCACAACCCACCTCCTGAGCTTCTCCAGCTTGTCAAGTTTAGTGCAGTTGTATACTTAACAACTCTGCCTGAAGCATGTTCATTTAAACATTCAAACTGGGAAGTATTTATGCAAAAAATTCTTGCAATCATCACCCAGTTTCAGGGCTGCTTTTCTATATTTACTACAAGGGAGGAAAATCAGGTAGAAAAACATATGTTGTATGTAATGCTCAATACAGTTTTTAAACTGTGGGGTTTGAGCCTAAGGAAGCAAATGCAATCTTCTGCTTTTCATAAATTTCTTCAGGATCTGTATGATTCGAGTGTATAGCCAAAAAATAATGCAGACTTGTGATCCAAAGGTAATATCCCTGACTTACTGACACAAAGCACCTTTTCCCTGAAGATAATCTACACCACTCCATCACTTAGCTCTCTATTTTTATCAGCTTCCAAAACTAATAAAATGTATATTGTTAAAAACATTTTGGATGTACATTTTCAAGGGCTTATGACCATGAAGTCATGCTTGTGTGTGTCATTCTTTCCATTAGTGATGAGCCCAAGGTGATGAGTTTACTTCTAAATCCAGGTGTGTATTTGGAGCCTGGTTTTATATCTTGGCACATGATCAGATGCATTTCCTGGCTAAACACATATCAGTATTTGTATTTTTTGAGTATTCAGAGAAAAATATAGTCAGTTTTATGTTAGCATTGAATAAGACGATGAGTATTTCTTTCCACACTGAGGAAAAAATAAGGAGCACCTGTAATAAGTGAACATAAAACGTGGAATCCCCAGAATCTTCTGCAAATTCTAGTCTGTTAAATGTCTGTCTGGATTCAGCATCTTTTCACACTTCCTTATTTAAGCTTGAGAAAAAAAGAGAAAGCATTGTCTAGACTACATCCTTAAAGTCAATTAACTGTTTGGGGGAAATACACAGAAGGCACAAATAGAAAGATTCAAATGGGACCCTTGTCATTTATTTGTACACTGTGTACTGCAGGATAATTCATTCCTTTGGGAATGCACATAGTACAGACTGCTATCTTGTGCTACCAAGTCATAGTGAAGTTAGTATTTAGGAATGCTGAAACTGCCCAGACTCTGCAGCCAGAGCATGCATTTGGGCCTTGTCCTTGGAAGAAAAGTTGCAGTTCCTGAAAGCAGAAAATGAATGCATGTGGTGTTTTCTATATATGCTGTATACATGCCAGCTAAGCTCCCTTTGCCCTCAGCTTCAAGATTTATTACTCGCTGCAGACTGCTGGTTTCAGCTGCTAACCAGATCAGTGTTTTCTAGCTCGGAGCCCCGAGTGGATACAGGGTTTTTTATGTACATCACCAGCAGGCAGCACACTGGCCTTCCAGGGTATGTGGTAATACACATCTGTAAAATGGGCATAATAATCCTTACTTGTCTCCAGTGTAGGAAGCTTAATTAGGAATTTTAAATCATCTTGAGATCCTCAGAGGGATGGTGCATATGCTAATAGAGCAATGTGGCACAAATGTGTTATCACACCTAAAACCTTATTACCATGTATATATGCCAGGGCAAATAGAGCAGTGTGTGTCCAAATGCTGTGGAGACAAAGAGCTCTGGAATTGCCCAAAGGCTTCTAGCAGAAGAGAGGGATACACCTACTGTGCGCAGGCTTTATTATAGCACATACTGATACGACAGCAGCCCACGACTTTTCAGCCCTATAGACAAAGATCCACAACCACAGGCTTTCTGGCAGCACAGAGATACACCTACAGTCCAAAACCTTTTGGGAACCCTTAGGGATACAGTCATAGCCACAACTTACTGGCAATGCACAAAAGATATGTCTATAGTGTGCAGACTTTCTGGCAACACAGCTGCATCCCCAGAGCCTGTTTTCCTACAAGCAGTGATATACCAATCATACCACATCCCTTCAGGCAGAGAAATGATACAGAAACACCTCACGTTGCAAAGGCAAATGCCTTTGAATAAGAAAACAAACTTTCTGCCTCCCCCCCCCCCCAGTATCCCCTGGATAACAAGGTCTTTGATTGTTACCTAAGCACCAGCAATGTCAAAAGCTGTGTGTGAAATGAATGGTCAATGTTAATAAAATACATCCAAACTGAATAGTCTGCACGTTCTGCTGAGCTGTACAAACCACGAGAGCTCTCTGCTCTCGTGGTTTATGTTTCCACCAAGAACCTGTAATAATGAAAGCACTAACCCAGCAATCAGCATTTTGAGTGCATGCCCTGAGACTGCTCAGTTGAGTATAGTTTCTTTCTCTAGAAGAGAGCTTGTAAGGCAATTAATCCAGCTAGTGGCACACGGCATGTTAGGGGATGGCTGCTCCTCTGTATGAACAAAACAGCTGGTGTTCGAATATTTCCTGATTTCTGAGTACTTGACTGTCAAAGCTTATGATGTTCTTTGACACAGGGAAGACAAAAAGTAAGGGAGGAGTTATTTAATATTCTACAGCAGATCCAGATTTGTTGTTATTTAGGATTATAGCTAGAATAAAATACTCTGGGATTTACTTTAATCTCCACAAGGGGCTAGGTCTGTTTGAAAATGTCATTGTTTATGCTATAGCTGATCTACTGGGGATCAATTACACCCAGAGCTTTTTATCATGGTGGTTATCCTCACATTACACTCTGGAACTATTCAAACTGGGGTCCCGATTTCCAGGGGGTTTGCTGGCTGCAAGATGAGTGATGTGATGGGACTGTAAAAGAGTTTTCTGCTACCTTCTGGCTTCTGCTCTCAGATGGAAGGGCAGCCAGGAGAGCTGGAGGCGAGTGACTGTCAGACTGCTGTTTAGTGTCTTGTTGAGTCCAGAGCAGCCATGCTTCTTCAATGACTGCAGGAATGAACAGAGCAGGACATCTTTGCCACTTTCACACCACTGAAGGAGGAGGAGAGTGGAGCCAATACTCTTCTGTGCAGAGGAGAAAATTAACAGAAGTAATTATTAATGGTTTGCCAGTTAGTAAATCAAAATTGTGTAAATTTTGTCTATCATGAGGCAATAGGAGATGCCCATAACCCTGTAGGATGTGACTACACGAAGGCTCTGGAGAAATCCAGGTTAGGATTTGGAGTTTCTTGCTCAGGCTTGTCTCCAGTAGACATAACTCACCAAGGGTGATTCTGCCTTCTCTCTAGCTCATTGCTATAGCCCAGTGGTCGACTAGCTGCATTGCACATGTTAGTGAGAAGACACTTTGACTGGAGTATGCCTTCAGGTGTGACACTGTGTGTAAGGGGTAGAATGCATTTGCTGTAGATGCAGATTTTTCTGCAGCTGATGCTCATTCACCTTCCTCTGTGGAATGCAAGGCATGAAAAAGGCCCCGTCCATAGGCATTGGGGAGCTATAGTGGCAGAAAGATTGAACTGTGGAGCCTCCAGCATTGGAGACCAAGAATTGTGAAGACCTGTGAGGTAATGAGTAAAAGGTGTTGTTTCCCTCAAAAGCCTGCATAGACATGTATGGCTGGAATGATGAGATAAGGCTTTTCTAAATATATTTGACAGGTCTGAGAAACAGGGCTCTGCACAGTTGCTTCCAGTGCTGTAGCTTGTATGAGAGATTCTACACAAAGATAAAAATGGAGGTGGATGAAAAGAGACTGCTAAGTGTACTGATGCACTTACATCCTGACACCTCCTCTAGGGTCTTTATTGAACTCTCTATTTGCTGCCTGATAGTTTTGTGGGAGAACTTACAGTGTTTGTCATGTGCTAGTGGAGCTGGTAAACTGCACTGTGTAAAGTGTAGTAAGACACTATAAACTGTGTTTACAAAAAGAAAATGTAGTCCATATCTTTATGGAAAGGTTGTAAAATAAGTTGCCAGCACAGCTTGTACTTAATGGCAGTGAGAACGAAAATGTAAAATAATATTAATATAAAAAAAAAAAGTCTTAAGGCTGGTATCTTGGACAGGAAATTTAAAATGAAATATTTCCAGTTTGTTGGGTTATGCCTAAGTACAGTATGTCTTGCTAGGCTATGTCAGGCTCCATTCGTACTTCAAAGTTTACTTTGATCTTCCTTTATTTACATTAGCCTTTGCCACAGTATTCACAAAGTGTTTTCAATGACTGCTCCAAGTCATGTATTGCACTCTGCTAAGCCAAGTTTTAAGTCAGTATTGTGTTGGAGCACATTATCTGGAATAACAGTAATACCCTCAGCCATACAAAGTATTACCCTTATTCCTTCAACACATACATGTCAGAATTTATACAACCTCAGTGCTGGTGCCAGATAATTAGGGACAGTTTCTAACCAAAACTCCTCGAAGTTCTATGAAAGTTGCCTTATAGACCCTACTCAATATGCTTTTCCACAAAGTGTTCCCTCAGAATGGTACATAATGGTACATAATGAGAAAACTTAGAGATTGCTTTGCCAAAGAGATGTGTACATACAATTCCACTTGGACAAACAGCCAAGGATCAAGCTAGGCACCAAGTACGGTGGCAGAAAGTGACTGTATCCCACCTATATTGTCAGGGAAGCTCAAAATGTGCAGGGTTTTTTACCTTTTTTGCCTAGGTGTAAGCTACCTGCATGCTTGAGAGCAACAGATAATCAATCCCTAAACACAGATTTTCTTTTGCATCTCTTGGCCCTCCCTTTCCTGATGCCATGGGCCAGTGCAGGCAGAATGGTGGCTGGCTTGGTTGTTCCCATGGAAATTGCAAGACAATGTGATTTCTCCGTATTTCTAAAAATCCCAAGGATGAGGTACGAAGGTTCAAAGTGTTAGTTCTTCATTATTTCCTTACTTACAGCCAGGTCTATTTAGGAGGTATCTCAATAATAACATTGTAACAAGTGTCATGATAAATTAAGTATCATCTTGCAATGCAAAATCCTAGATTTTTTTCCCTCCCATTAACTTTGGCTGGGTAGTTGAGAGGGTGATGTAATGGAGAGACTAGCAGATGATCAAAGCATTAGGCCATGAGTTTCATTTTCATTAAGGCCTTCTTAGACTCCTGTAGAGTAAGGGTTTCCTAAACCAAGCAGGTACACCAGAAGTCAGACAGTATGAGAGGACTATGAATGACTTTGAATGCAGATTTTATTCTTTAATTTACACTCATCAGAAGGCTACAATAACAGTATCACTCACACAGGGTGTGGAGTATGAATATTCCACTGCATTTTCCAGAAAACAGACAGTTGGTACAGGAGATATGTAATCACCAAACTTCTTGCTACTATTAAGAATCTGTTGCCATCCAAGTAATGTTACAAACTTGAATGCACTTAGGAAAACACAGAATTCTTTAGATTAAAAATTTTATTTTCACTTATGCAGCAATCTTCCATGTTTCCATCATCATTTAGAATAACAGGAAACTAAATAAGACTTTCCACCAGTCACACTGAAGGGTAAAGGGAAGAAAGCCAATCTCACACTCAGTAACATGCATAGAAGAATGCCTAGAAAAATACACAATTTTCCTAAATGCCATTTTAAGAACAGTTGTATTCTTATCAATATCTGCTCTTGCAATAAGTCTAACTGATGCTGCATTTACACAATGGAATTTTAAAAACAAAAATGTAACAGTAATTGCTGCAAAATGACCAACAATAAATCAGTAGTGAGAAGCTATTGAAAAATATTGGGATGGTTGTTTTTAAAAATAGACCCTGAATTACTACTTTGTGAGCTGCTGATTTTTCAGTTGATTACATTGTTTAAAATGGAGTGTTAAACACTAAGTAATTTTCATTTGATATAATGTTGTGCATGCAAATTGTGAAAGGAATGGACAATAAGAAATCCAGGAATTTAGATGTGACATTGGACGCAGTTAACTTTTCTGTAATTCTCTTGAACTTTCAGTGTCAGATGTGACATTGGACGCAGTTAACTTTTCTGTAATTCTCTTGAACTTTCAGTGTCCTTATCTGTCTTTCAATCTGAGAATATAATATATTCTTATCTTAATAAAACACTGTGAAAGCACCATATACAATCTTATTAATAAATACAAACCATTCTACTTTTACATATAGAAGATATGGTCAATATTTTCAGTGAAGAGGACTTTAACCTTTAACAACATCGCTAGCACAGGCCTGGGAGCAATGTTAACTATAAACAAAAGTCACACCTTTTCTGCTTTCATCTTATGCCTTAGTAGATGGCATGCAGGTTGGGGAAAAGACTTTATTACAGTGACGTAAAACTGAAGTAGGACAAGAGATGACTACCATATTCCAAACCGGAGGTTAAAGGGGAGCGGGGCACATTGCTCTTGTTGCTACTGAAACCACTCGTCTCTATCAGCAAGGAAAATAAACAAGTGGAGAGAGACAGCTGATGCTGTATATTAGAAGTCTGTGTATGCTGTGTCGTTCTGGGTCAACTGGTTATAAAATCATCAGAGCAGCTGGAAAAAGCGACTGTCGGAAGTATTGTCTGTGGGAAAGGAGACAACAAATCCTGTTGAGAACAGAGGCACCACAAATTAATATAGGATGTGCTCCTCAAGCTCAGATGGGAACATAAACACTCCTAGACATCAGGATATTTGGATTCCAGATTTGGATGCTTCACATTATAAAACACAGGGCATTTTTTCAGGATCCAAATCCAAGCTCCAACAAGTTCATTAAAGCATGAATGAAATGTTTTTTATGCTTAAAGGCCTAATCTGCAGTGACTATAAATTTTTCTAGGTCCATTGATCTCACCAAGAATCTGACCTATAAGTTGTAATGTTTCCTCTATTTTTTTCCTAAACATTTGTTTAGGAAATGTTAACAGCATCAACAGTCATGAACTGCAAATGTCAGAAGTGGTTCATTAAGCCTCACAATGCTGAAAATTTAATTTTAGAGAGACATTAGTGGAAAAAATTTAATGACCATATCTTTCTGTTCAAGAGTGCATTATAACCCATAACAGGCAGGTAATCTCTTTTCTGAAACATGTTTTTTCTATAGTTTTTACTGAATTGAATGAAATGATATATGATTTGTATGATTTTTTTTTTAATCTTGCGAAGCAAAAAAGCATTGCAGTTGCCATGAAAACTGAATTGTGCTGTCAAGTCACCATCCTGGGTTGCTGTGACCAACAGGGGGGCTTGGAAAAGTAGTATTAATCTGGAGGGCTTTTCCATAGCAGGATCAAAGTTTTTCTGACCTGTCTTGAAATCATCTTGGGACGCACAACTGTAAAGCAACATTAATGATGTTTTAAGAAAATTATAAAACAGAAACCCTGTTATTCAATCTGGATGGAAATGCCAGCCCATTTGGGTATAGCTATGCAGTGAGCCAGCACAGATTCAGAGTAAACTTCAACTGGGGAGAGGTTTAGTCAGAGAAAATACAAAGCTAAAAATTCTTAAACAATAAACTGAAAAGTTTCAAGGACCTATCAATGAAATGTCCAGCACCATCTTGTGGCATTATCATTAATTCAACCAGTTGGTCTTTCTACTGTGGAAACTAAGTCTTGTGTTCTTCTCCCCTGAAGAGAGCTAATAATAGATTTCTGGTTATAAAGCAAGAGTTAAACTACTAATCTGCTGATAAAAAGAAAGAATTTAGGACTAACAGTATCACTAAAGATAAGATGTGTTCCTCAAGTTCAGGTGGGAACATGAACATTTCAACGCTTGCCATTATTACTTGAAAAATACTTAAAAGCTAAAATTAAGAAGCATTTATAAAATGCAGTTAGGTGGGAACTAGATGAGGTGACATCACCTATAATCAAAGCATGATTGGGCAAAAGGCAAAAAGGCAAGAATGGTTATACCCAGCATGAAATTTTGCATCACCTGCATTGCGGGTTTCCTGACAAGGCTATGACCCAGGTCCTGCTTTCCCTTGCACTGCTAGCATCCAGAAGGAGGCAGGGAATCCATCAGCCCTTTAGAAATAGGCTGTGGAATAAATCTCATGGCCTGGCCAACATTCCTTTCTCCATAAGATGGGATCGACTTTATGCCAGCTATTACTGAAATAGAGCTGCTGCCACATTTGCTTACATAGCTGATGCATTGCTTGTAGGTGCTATGCAAGATGTTCTGCATAAAAGTGTATATAAAACCACATCATGCTCTCAACTAAGTTTATAAAATACTCTCATACAGCTTCACAGCTTCAGCACAGAGTTAAGTTGGGCCAAAGAATGTAAGGAGTCATTTAAAGTAATTTTTCTGTATTCTGGACTAATGTTTCTTTGTCTTACATTGTACAAACAACAAAACCACCCAGCTGAATTGCTTTTTTTTCTCCATGCCCATGTGTGAAGAATTAAATTCCACTGTAAGATGCTTGGTTTACAGATGTGAAGATTTTATCCAATTCAGAGGAAACTCTGGAAGCTCATCCTATCATTGCTTGAAGGCTGAAGTTTCTGTCCCTTCTGTCTGGTGTCTTCTCAGCCTGGACTTCAAAAGCCTGTATTTATGAAGAAGGTTTTAGTTCACTCAGTCATTGGCCTCCACTGAGATGGATAAAACATTCCAACCTTAAACAGCACCTGGAAGTGGGGTTGTTTTGTTTCATTTGAATATGGTTTGTTGCAGCAGAAGTTGTATTATCATTACCAGATTAATTTCAGAGGTCATTGGATTCTTTGGCCACCTACAACTAATGTACACTGGTATAGCTCCATAGACAGAATATGTCCTGAGGATCTGACTACATTTCTTAGTAGTGATCATAGCTATGCTGCAAATATTGCTAATGCATAATGCACATGTGTGTAAGTACCCACATATTTTTTAAAGCCTTTGCTTTAAATTTTGAAGCTCATCCAAATCACTGTTATGAGCCCCAAAGTGGAAAAGGATGTAGTACATTCTTCAATGCTGCAATTATTAGTTAATCAGAAAGTCATGATTAAAATGATGGAGATGATGCCCTTCTTATAAAAAATACCTGCTCACGTTAACATCTGGCAGCAGGGAGTGTCCTTGTATCTAGCTGTAGCTTTGCAGATGGTTGTTGCATTCTTTGGTGTGCCCTTGCCCAAAAAGCACGAATGGGATTTCAAAGGGAATTAAAGTGGAGCCTTATAGTCAGCATTTCCAACAGCATCTTTCTCCCCTCTGAGACTGCATTCAGAGACACAGAGGATGCTGTGCCAGAGCCTGGCAACATAGAAGTTAGGGAACCTGCTTATGAACTCATTGTGACTTGCTCATACTCCAGTGGCAGCATTGGTCATGATACTGAATAGATGCCTAAAAAGACCCCTGAAGTGTTGATAATTTAGATCAAGGTTAATGTTTTGTTTTGTAATGACCCTTTCAAGCAGGGAGGGAACACAGGTTCCTGAGGTGCACCTTGGCAGCGTCGGCACCTGCAGTCTGGCGCAGCTACTTCTTTAAAAAAGTAAAAATAATTTTGGGATAAAATAAAACGTTGGCCAAAGGTAAATGTACACAGATATTTTGTGGACAAACCAAATATAATAGGTACTGAATTTCAGATTAATTTGTTGTTTAGTTTAGCTATCACTTTACTTGCTATTTAAGTGAGACAAGGTTGCACTTTCACAGAATCATAGAATCCCAGGTTGGAGGGGATCTCAAAGACCATCTGGGCTAACCTTCCCTGGCAAAAGCACAGACTTTGTTGTAAAACTTCAGTCTTTAGCTACTGTAACTCCTTCTTTGTGTTCCACAATAAAACAGGCAAGAGTTCTGAAATAAGACGTGTGGACAAATGATTTGTAGTCAGTGGCCACTGCAAGGTATTTTAACTTGCAAAGTGGATAAGATTACTTTACCAGAAACTTGAAATATAGTTGGGAATATATATTAACCATCTGGGTGCCAGGAAGACTTCCCTATGCTTTTATAAAAAATTGCTTTACAGACAGATGTCTGATCTCTAGCTGAACGGATTACAGAATAAATAGCAGATTTGTCCTTCTAACTGCAGCTTAGCGAATTGTTGGTAATATGTCAAAGTTGATGCACATTAATAAATTGAATTAATGTGTAAGTTGTTGGGTGGGTCGTTTAGTTTTAGATTTTGGCAAATGTAATTTCAGTCTATTAGAAAATAAAGTAACATGAACTACAACAATAGAGTACCTTGGTGTGCATGAAAAAATAAGGGAGAATTATAAAAAATTAGCATAGGCAAAAGAACTTACCTGCTTTGGGCTAAGAGAGCGGAGTGTGGTCTTACTAACATATGCAGGATTACTAAATGAATTGATATTCAGATGATAGAGCTGTAAATTAATATACAGTAACCATAGATAACCTAAGTGAATAAAAACCAATTGTTTTATTTACAAAACTCTTAGAAAAAGATACACTATTCATTAGTCACTCATTGAAATAAATGCCTCTGAATGCTTTGAATATGTTTTCAAAAAGAGACTTTTTCTCACCACTGCTTATCTGGAAACTTGATGAATGAAGACTGTTAGGTTTTAACAGCGGATTACTGAAAACAACTTCTGTATAAGTTGTTACTCATCAGCTATGTCTGCCTTTTTAAATTAAAATAAAGACATGGCAATCGGCAAAGACATTTGACAACAAATTTCCGCAATGCAGCTTCCTATCCATCACCTACCCAAGCCTGCATCTGTGTGCTAAGGGAAGAGGATGTTTTCTTTCAGACTAGAAATACACCATTTCTGGGGGGCAGTGATCTCTCTCAGCTCTTCCTGGGAGCAATGTTTGTCTCAGGATACTTTAGAAAGGGGGAATTATGTATAATTTGACAAGGGGCAGGCCCACATAACCTTACATCCAACCTTAATAGAAAATGTCTGCGTTTGATTCCTGTGACATTGAAAGGATTAACAGCTGAAATTGAATCCAAACCCCTTTATTAATCCACTGGGTGAGTGTAACATCAGTATGAGCACTGGTAGCACACCCAAGACGTTATTCTTTCACTGCCCTCTGTACCTTATATCATTTTCAACATCAGAAACCATGCTGCATGGCATGCCCATGCTTCTGCAGGATGTTCCTCCTTCAAGGGATGGGGCAGCTTCTGCCTTCACCCAGTGCAGCATCAGCATGGCTGAGAGGGCTGGCCATGGGAGGATTCTGCCAGTTTTATTTCTAGTGCCTGGAAAAAAAAATCTGTTTTAAAAGGCTTTTCTTCTGATTTCCATGTCACTGGTTTGCTGGGTGGCTCCTTGAGGTGATGTAATAAGAGTTAGAGTTGCTTTCTCCTCACCAGTGAGGTGACTTGAGCCCTCCATACCCCCTGCGCCCACTGTGAGCAGGAAATTACTCTTTGCCACCTCCTGGCAGTCTAAGCAGCATGGCAGGCTGTGCACAGTATTCTGCAGCATTGACCTCCCAGAAACCTCTGAAGCTCCCTGACTCATTAAGTGCTCTGAGCCTCCATGAATCCCTGGCACATGGTTCCCTCCTGCTCATGAGTTAGCCAGGTGACCATCTGGACTCAGCAGATCTCTGTCTGCACCAGCACATCAACACTGACTCCTGCCTCAGGCTGAGGGAGGGCTCAGGCTGGGAGCCAGGCAAGGGTGACAGCCCTGCAGTCATTTGAATGTCACCTGGCACTCTGCAGCACTGTCTCCATGAGCAGCTCCTCACAAGCTTAGTGCTCATTCAGCCAGGAATGATCCCTACAGCTCTGTGCCAATGGGAATCTGGAGGCAGTCCAGTGGTTCCCACTGGCTTCCTCCCAGCATGACCTGCCTCCCCACCATTGGGGCAAGGTGTGTTTTATTTTCTTGACAGTATGTCATGGAATCTCAGTGCTAACATAAACATTTTCATGTAGGAGCTTGCTGATGGTGGAGTATTCCTGTTGAAATTTTCAAGTGGAAATTTGTTGATGGGGTAATGCTATTGTGGCATTTTTGTTGTAGGAGTTTCCATGCAGGAATTTGTTAATAGTGGAACATTATTGTAGAAGGACTGCTGGATTTATTTTGAGGTGCAGTGTTGGAGAGGTCAACAGTGGTTTGGTGTGAGTTCATGGAGACAGGATGCCTATAAGGGGCTGGTAGGTGCAGTGTAAAGGGCAGAGATGAGGCTGCCTGTGCAGTGCAGTGGGACTGGAGTGGAGAGCTAATGCAAATTATTTTCCAGAAGTGAAGAGAGTTGAGACACAACTGGCTGCTTCAGCCCCTTCTGCCTGGGCTGAGGTGGAGCTGAAGTGTTTCCCCAGCAACTTACTGCACCACTGTAAGCCTGAACTTCCAGAAATCTGAGAGAAAATGCAAGGTTTGTGGAAAAAAATAGGTTTTAAGTTATAATATCTATTCGACTGGCAGTGAATTTTCCTCTGCATGGAGTAGATTTGGATAGAAGTGTCACTGTTTAACTTATTTTAAGAGAGAATTTAAAAAGATATTGATGTTTATTTCAAGAAAGGCCACTGTAAAATATCAAATAAGACCACTTCTTAGTGCTATTATAATATAATTAAATAAAGTTCAGAAAGACTCTGGACTTAATTAAAGAAGGGGAAAGGCAACACAACTGCCAGCTTTGTAGTGAAAATGAAATAAAACTGCCTTTCATGATGTAGGAGAGTTTTTTATTGTAGTGTCTTGCCTACTAATTTACTTTGTATAATAAAGACTCAAAGTTCAAAGAAAATCTCACCTAAACCAAAAAGAGATCAAGTAAGGCTGGTGGGTTTTGGTATTAAACCTCAATTACACCCATCTGAAAGACAGGTGGGGGCTTGAAACTGGGAGTGGAGAATGTTACAGTCAAGGGTGTCTTCTCTGGAAGAGGTGGGCTGTGCTTTTGGGAGTGATGGGGATGTGGTTTGGGTAATAAAAGAGCAACACTTGAGGCTCACCTCCTATTTGGGAGACGAGGGCAGTGCAGTTGTAGAGGTGATAAGAAGGAAGGAGAATAAAGTCTGTAACCTCCTTGGGAGAAGTGGGTGTTGTGGTTCAGAACAAGTGCAGATGGACTGAAAATTAATTTTTACAATAAAATAGAGACATTTTTCCAGCCCAGGACTGTGCTCAGCCAGCTGCCCAGGCTCCCTCTGCACAGTGACCTGATCTGGAACTAGGACAGTGTAAAAGAGCTAGTGTAACTATGCTGGGGAGTCTGCATCATGATAGGAAATGTATTGATGTGCCAGCTTAAAAAAAAAAAAAAAGTCAGCTAGTGCATTTGTGTGCTATTTGAGCAGAAAAAGAATCAGTAAAACACACATCCAAAGCTAAGAGGCCTGCACAGCTGTATCCCAGGTTTTTTTGGGGCTGCTAAAAGTCATGAGGGGCACTGGGAGCTCTACAAAGCTAATGATGTTGCAGTCTTTGCAGACATTAGCTACATGAGGTGTGTAAAGAACATGCAGGCTACTTCTACACTGTTTAGATTAATTTTAAAAATCCAAATCATAAGACCATTGCAGTCAGTTCAAAAGACAGATACACTGGATCCCAAAGGAATACACTGAACTTAGAGTACTAGCGTGGGTTTGCTTCTCTGCTTGGACAGGGTATCTCCGGTTTCCCTAAGTTAGTCTAGTTGCTCTGGGTTTCCTTCTCCCTTCCACCTTTTGTTCAGCAGGTTCTTGTCAGTGCCATCAAAAGACATACAGAAGGACATCTCCTCTGTAGAAGGTGGGGGCAAAGCTCCTATCTCCCTGGGAAAGGGAATAGGTGCAGCTGTGTGATCGTAGTACACCTGTCTTGAAGCTTTTAATCTTCCCCCAGCACGAATGAAAGGCTAGCCTGCTACATGTGAAGATCATAAGTAAAATTGTCTTTGATTTCTGGAGGATTATGGGGTAATACCTGGAACAGCCTTGTACAGAGGTGAAAGAGCATTGCTGTCTCTGTTCCTTTTCTAATTCCGGATAAAAAGTGGTTTTCAGCCTTTGCTTGCAGAAGTTCAGCCTATACTCCCTGGGTTGAGTGAATGTGCTTCATGTGCTGGTTTACGTTTGTACACTGTAGGCTTTTATTCTGCTGGTGGTTTGAAAAACTCACTGTTTCTCATTTTAATCTGGTATAACAACTTGACATTTAAGTCACATTCCTCCCATTTGCAGAAATGCAGACATAGGAAGCTCTCCATGACAGGCCAGTGTTAGCAACAAAGTGCAAACGGGTTCATTCCCCTCAGTGCGAACTGTAGTCAACTAGGACAAAGTAGTTAAAAAATGAAACAGTAAAGTTTTAGAGGTCTCTAACTAATTATTTCCAGCCACAGCCTGTTCCTAGGGTGACACTGGAGGAAGTTAAAGTTAATTAGGTTGTATTTTGGCTGTCTGCTCAAATTATATTTTTACATTCAGCTAGGATAGAGTATCCAAACAATAACAATATGTTCTGAAAGTCATGATGGACTGCTCTTCTATCCCCACTGCATCCATTTTTCAGAAATTACTTGAGCCCATTTTGTAGCTAAAGGTGTAGGTGGAGACCTCAAAGACAGCAGCCAGGAGCTAAGGCCAGGACCTTCTCCTGCTCCCAAACTAATGTGCTCCCACATACCCCAAGAGCAGTTGCAAGTTGAGACTTTCATTTTCCAGTTTCTCTGATGCACAAGCAAGCCAAAAACACCTCACAGAAAGCTTTCACAGGGGAAGAATACCCTCTGTGTCCGCTGCAGCCACCACAAAGCTTTCAGCAGCAGGCATGTGGCAGCTTAGATGGCATGCAGAAACGGGTCCACTGGAGAAAGCTTCTGGATCCATCACAAGATAATGGATGTTTCTGTCTTATTTATTTATTTATTTATTTTTCTCATTCTGTTCATATAATTCCAAATATGAATAGACAATGATGTTTTGTTTTGTTCTTAAATGACTACAAGTCAGGCAGAAATGCTTAAGAGAAAAGTAAGATATTTAATGAATAAATAATTCCTTTAAGCAGTTAGAATAAAGCTGGTAGAGGAGCCTGTGTCTTCTGGATATTGGCATATTTAACAATATGATCTGCTTAAATAGGCTGTTATTATTAACCATCCACAAAAATGTGCTAGATTGTATGATCCTGCTCTGACAGGGGGGTTGGACTTGAAGATCTCCAAGGTCCCTTCCACCCCTGACACCCTGCGATACTGTGAAAATGAATGTTAGAAAGGGAAGGAAGACAACATTAGGTTGTATTTTCCTGAGCCTGAGTGTTGTCTCTCATTTAATAGCAGAGCAGATAATCTTCACTGGACTGGCTGATGCCCACCCTGTATCATCTTTACCATTAAAAAAAACTTCTCACAGCCCATTCTCTCCACAGCCCATACTTTCCTTTGGCAGCCCCTCTGCAGACCCACTCCAACTTCAGCTCTAGGCTTTCATTCAACCCAAACCTGAATCCTAACTCTAAAAATAACCATAATCTGAGGATTATCCTTCCACATGGGCAACCAGCCATTACCCAGAAAAAAGGTTCCTACAACCCAAGGCTCTCTGCAACCCACACTTCCCTTTGGGTGCCCCTTTCTAACCTCGCTGCAGGTCTCCAGGCTCTCTTTCTCCTTCAACCCTAAACCTAACTCCTGTTTAGGCTAAGCCTGTAGAAAAGCCCCCCCACGTTATTGTTCAGGTGAAAAATTTGCATCACAGGCCTCTCTGCAGCCTACACTTTTCTTTGCTAACATCCCTTGTGACATGGATTTACTTATTTATTTACATATTGGAGGTGCAAGTGGTCATCACACAGGCAAACCTCTGCCTTAATTTTCTTTATTTATGAGGAAACCTTATATTCAGTATCCTTAATGAGGTTGATACATTTAGTCAGGATTTCCAAGAGAAGAAGCCTGAAACTAAGTAACTGCTGAAGATCTCTTTTTTTTTGTGCATTACACTAATTATTTGCATATTTTTTTTAATGATTCTGAATAATTTTTCTAAAGAAAGAGTAGTCCCTGAAGTGCAAAATCACAGGTTGGTCGTGGAAGAAACAATACCTATATTCAAACTACTCACCAAGAAAGAGGAGAAAAAAAGAAACGATTCCTGAACATGCACATTTCTATTTAATATTTAATGGTGAAGTAGAACTTCTAGGCAGAGCTTGCATCCTAAGTTTTCATTAACAAAACAAACAAAAATACCCTCAAAACCTCATGAGGTGAGATTCTGAACTCACAGGGATAAATGTGGAATAATGCAGGCATTTATTTTCTTATCTTAGTTCTTTTATACTTGCTTGGTCACATAGATCAGCAGAAACACTGTCCTCAACAGCTTCCTGTGAGCAGCCATGAGTAGGAAGAACCAGTGGGGCACAACAAGATGGTTGGGGGGAGGTGCTAGAACTTGGCCCCTGAGGACAGGAGTTAGAAGAGGTACAAGCTAGGACACAAAATCCTTCCAGTTATGTTCATGTAGCTGTGAGGTCCTGTGAGATGACAGGTAGTAATCATAGTAATCCTGCTGAATTTTCCAAAACAGAGCATCATATGTGACAATTTTGTACACAGAATCTTCTACTTCCCAGCACTTCTGTCAAGTGTCTCTCTTACAGGCTTGGAGATAACAGCTGACTCTCATCAGAGCTGTGACACTGATGTAGCAAACATGCAACTTCTTTTGCTCAAAGTGGCTTATTTCTACTCGTATTATTTTTCCTCACCACCCTCTCACTCTCTTGCTTTTCCTGATATCTTCCTCTATGTGCCCATCTGAGATCTATCAAATACCCACCTTTCACTAAAATGATTCACTCCTTTGCCATGCTTATCTCTTTTGCTTAACAAAATTCAGGCACAGATTTTCAAAGGATTTTCATCTGCTTTCTCCAAATTAAAATGTGGCCTGCATAAAGCAAAGTTTACTATCTGCTTGTTGCTGAATTTACTATCTCCTCAACATAAACAATGCAAAATAGTCCTACAGTATTCCTTTCATATATGAAATCTCACTAATGAGATGCCCCACATCCCAGAAGAGGTATTAATTTATTTATTTAAATAAATCCATCAATGGGCAATGTGTGGTAAGTAAAGCGCTTCTGATGGGAAATGTTCTTCTCTACCTGAAACTGGACTTTCTGAAACACTGCACTGAAGCAAGCAATTTTATTTCAGCAGTGAAAGGCACATGCCTTTAGAAATTTTAAGGGGCCCTAAACTCATAAATCTCTGCACTGCTAAAGGGGCTTTTATTTTCATTGTCTGGAAGAAAAAACTGATTTATTATTATTAAGATAGCAAGTTACAGTTAGACTTTTCTGCTATTTTATGTTGAGTGTTTACCACTAAGAAGATATCGTGCAATAACAAATCCCTTGAATTTTTAATACAACCCAGACTTATTAAAATTCTAACTGTAAGCTGTTTAGTGGTACTTTCTGGGGGACAAGAAGCCAGAAAAGGATAAAACATCTATGTTTTCAAAATGCATTATTTTGACCATGGTATTAATAATGCCTTCCATTTTGCGAGACAGGGGAGTTCCTGCTGCCCTTGCCATCAAAATGCTGCTGTGGCCAGAGGAGAATCCATTGAGGTTTTGACCTTCCCCACCAGCTTTGAGAAGCAGCTTCCAAAGTGGCTCAGGCACATTGTTATTTTAATACAGGCTTTGCACTGCTTCTCATCAAATCAGTGAGACTTTCTGATGTTTATTTAAATGGAATTGGGATCTGTGATGTCTTGGGTCAATCCTGGATCAACAAGGTAAAGTTATGTCCTTTTTTTTAATAGAACACATTAACTTGAGAAGTTGAAAAATCAAGCACCTGGAGTCAGAAAGGTCAGAATTAAGGCTTTGTGTGCAGCTTCGATTCTCCTTTACATGTGTGCATTGCAATATAGCCTATATAATGATATTCTGTTTTCTCCAGAAGACACCTGTTCTTGCAGATGTACAGGTCAGAGGGAGAATATGGCAGGAATGTGTTTGGGTTGGTTTCTGTAGGATCCTTCTTAGCTCACACATGAAAGTTGGTTGGCAGAGGATGAGTCATGAGATATGGGGAGAAAAGTGCTTGCAAGTCTTGGCTGTGATCTTCATTGTGGCAGTTCCAGATATCTGGTGTTTCATTATTCATGTAAAGTAATAAGAAGCAAAACCAGCTTGATCTCGATGCTGTTTCCTGCCCAATTTTTGATATAAAAAAATGAGATTTCACACATTTAACTTTATGATACTGATGTGGAATGACAACATCAACTGCTGGATTTATTTATTAGATTTCTTGGGCTGTTGAGTTCAAGCACTCAGTAAAGCAATAAACTGTTAACTTTTTTTTTTTTTTTCCTACCTTTAGAGGAAGATTCTACACTTTTCCAGAAAGAAAAAATTTTGAAGGCTCAGATCTGAACTTTCTGCTGTTTAAAAAAGAAATTCCAGAGGAGCCAATTAAATTTTTAGACTAGTATTTATAGACATCAGAGCTAGGCATACAGACAATTTCCTTTGGAAAGTGGTGTAGTCAAATGGACAAAAATTAAATTAAAGGTATGGTTCCTATACTGGGGAATTGAACCTGGAGCACTTAACTCATCTGCCACAGGCATCCTAGGTTTGGATATGCAATTTTGCTTAACACTTTAACTAATTGTTAAATTACCGTAATTGAAAGAATTGAAACTTAAAAAACTTCCAGAATCCTGGGCCAGTTTTTTGTTTGTTTATTTGCTTTCCTCCCCCCAGATGTGGAAGGAGAGCTGGAAAAGAAGGACATGCACTATCCTGATAAAAAGAGCACAGCACCGATGAAATATCTGCAAGCTTAAAAAGCAGATATTCAACAGGTTTCAGTGGTGTTATCAGAATTCTATAATAGAATTTGGTATGTTTATAAAAATTAGAAAAGCTCTGGAGTCCTGTACAACACTTTTCTAAAAATTCCACTCATGAAATTTAGAACAGGTGATTTGAAGAAATGCTTGGTAGGAATAGTTTTGGCATTAGCAGAATTATAGATTTTAGGTTAACTGCCATCCTGTAGATGGTTGAAAAACTGTTCAAATTCTCAAGAAATCCTGAGATAAGAAAGATAAAGCATGGGCAATATAAACCTAAAAAATTAAACCTTATAAAATTCATAGCTGACTAGCCCCAGAGGCTGAAATGGGTGCTGGGCAACATTTCTCTGACATTGCAGATGCCACAAAGCCCTGGCAGAACTAGGTCATAGTGTCCAGAGACCTCATGGAGGATATCTGCTGCCCTCTAACAGCAACACATCGCAATCACATATTATTTTTCACTAGTCAACCAGAAAACACAGGAACAGATCCTGCTCTGAGCTGCACGCCCTCCTGTCTCCTATATCTCCAGAAGCACGTGCTTAATTCTGTTTTGCTTTAGCTTTGGAAGACGAGTAGCATGCTGCTTTTGCCTATCAGCCAGCTTTGATTTCAAACAGCCATCAAAAACGTAAAGGTATATGTGTAGCTCAGAGTCTTCTCTAAAACACCATCACAGTTTAAAACCAAAGCAAAATAACCCTCTAGGCAAGAAAGGGTCTTTTGAGTTGATTTTTTTTTTATTCCCTCTCAGTAGCTCTGCCTCCTGTACATGCACCAAATCTGATTGCTACTGAGTGAATCACAGCTGTAGTTGCTTTTACCAAAAAAACCCTCCCAAACTAAATTTGAAAGGCATATTATCTTCCTGAACCTGAGGCTAAGGTATTGATGTCCATGCTACAGACCTCAGAATATCTTCTTCATAGAACCACATGGCTGTTGTATAAAAAGAATTACTGCCATTTCTGAGATGAGATTGTGATGAGGTGGCTGTGTTAGCTACTCTGCTTCCACTTCATGAATGTAATACCCTGATAAACTCTCGTAAAGATATCAGCATAAATAAAAATGCAGGAAATAAAATTTTCTTCCTGTAATCTATATAAATACAGTTGCATAAAAAGAGGGTTAGCTTTTAAAAAAATATTTATTTATTATTTAAATTAGTATAATAGGTATATCCAGACAGGATCATCTCGAAATATTTGTTTAAAATGCCAATTTAGAAAGCCATTTATGTAAGTACTGTAATATCACTCTCTTTCTGCACAATAAACATGCTGTTCTGTGCAGACAGTCTGAAAGGGGGAAGAGAAACCCCTTCCCTGCCAACTTTTTTCAATTTCTTTTGAGAATTTATTTTTCATGCTGTATAGGTCTTCAAATCTGAAGGACAGCTCTAGCCAAAATAATGAAGCTGAATAAGACTGTCATCCAGTATTTCAGTTCCAGTTTTAGAAACTAAGCAGCTAGTGTTAATGGGATTAACTGTTAGCCCACTGGCACACTTGGTGCTTTTGACACTGGCCAATCTAACGAGCCCATGGCACTATGACGTTAAATAAATTACATAGAGCTTAAAGCTAGCAGTTGGTCTGTCTCCCTTCTCTATCTAGAGATTGTTTATTTCTCTCAGGAGGCACAAATCATGCAATTTTCATCTTATAGTCAAGACCTGGACTCCTAATCGTGTCATCCAGCTCAGCAATACACAGCTGCTTGCTTTGTGCATGCAGTACATAATCTCAGAGGCATTTATGGATGTTTCCTTTCCTTATGTCTTCTAACAATGCAAGACTGACTTTGGTCTCTCTGCTTCTCTGGAGTTACATATAGAAATAAGAAATGTTAGTAAAATCCCACTGAATTGAGCAGATGACAACAGGATGTAAATTGGTCATATTTTAAGAGACATTAATTCTCCGTGATTATATAAACAGCTTGGTTATCTACTGATGCTCTTAACTGGGGATTTAAAAGGCAAATTACTATTTGCTTAGCATTTGAGAAAACATGTTCACAGATCTTTAAGTACACCTTAGTAAACAGCATTCTGATTTTGATGTGATTTGTTACCTTGGCTAGGTGGGAAGATGATAGAGAAAACACTTCAGTAGAAATGTTATGTCTACAGCCTTAATCCAATTTGCAAGTCCAGTCACACCGACAACATTCACACTATTTAAATTTATAGGTAGTGCCAGTCCTGTTTCTGCTCTGATCATGATAACCATTGCCATGGGTTAAAGAGTCAAGAGGACTAGTAAAACTTTTTCCTTTCTAAAATACCCATGAGAGTCCCTTTGGGTGCTGGCTGTAGATTTGTAACCTTCCCTGCATGTGTGCATAAGCTCCTTGCTACATAAATGATTGATAGGAAGAAAGATTATTCTGAGGGTGATAAGAAAAATCCAGTTATTTGATTCCTGCTGATTGTGTGTTTCCTCCACAGGGAAAAAGGAAATATATTAGAGATCAATGCAGAATATGAGAAAGAAATTACAGATAATATAGTGTATCTGTGTGCATCTCTAAGATATACTACCCTTAGCTTAGTTATAAATCTTTTTCTTTCATGCTTCTGAATGTGTAAAATAATAAAACTCATGTGTTAACAAAAGTCTCCAGTTTTGCAGAAACTTTTCAAGCATGACCACTATCCTGATCTCAGCTGGAAAGGGCTGCCTGGCTTACAAACAGCAAATTTCATTGTTCTCAGAAGATCACTAAAGAGTGCTGCTGACACTTAGTGCTGAGCTCTTCTTAAACTGTGGAAGAAAACCAAATATAATGCCTGGCTTTAAAGTTTACTCTGGCATTTTTGAGGTTGAGGTTTCTCTCTAGGTATAGGAAAATACGTATAATGACTGTTGAACAGATATATTGATTTCAGAAAAATATCAAAACCACAATATATCAATGTAACTGTTCAGGATCTGCTTTTCACTGCCTCAGTCTGCTTACATCTATGTAGAGAGGAATCTGTGATAACCCATAGTTTCATTTACTGTTCAGTTCATGTCATCATCTCAGCTACTGCAGAAAACAGCTAGATCTGGGTCTTAAAGATTTTTAACTAGAACTCCCTTTCAAGTTGGTTGATAGACAGAAAAACCTAAGTTGGTTGATGGTTGATAGACAGGAAACCTCATTTTTATCAGGACCAGAGAAAACTGCCTCAGGCATGATAAAAGCATTATTTGCCTGCAGAGACTGCCTAGGACAATTTCTTATTACTGTTATTGCCCTTCAGGAAAGATGAAAGCAGATGCAAAGATATGAAGCATCTTGCCTAAGCTGTGATAAATCAATTGCCATTAGAAACAAAACCTGCCCTGTTTCTCAAAAGTCTTGGCTAGACACATAAATTAAGAGTAAAGATAAAACAAACGGTATGTGAAATTAGGGACAACGCAGTGAAAATGCCACTGCCTCACTTTTGCAGTATCCCAACATCCCTAGGAAATGATCCAGGCATGCTCTCCCTTGCCCTAGAAGGGCTTCTCTAGAGAAGTACATGGCAATAAGCTAAAATATCCAAACAAGACTAAAAGAACTCACTGCTCACAACAGAAATTTTTGCCTTGTTCTGGGGAGTTATGGTGATACCTGGAACCAGCATGGTGTGAATGGATGTAGTTTGATCTATTCTATACCAAGAGCCTCTGCTGACCTATGTCAAACTCTGGCATGCCCCGTTCCTGACACACCACTGTGGTTTGACAGCTCAATCCCATCTTCTGCTTGTACTCTGGTGATGATTTCATTAGAAGCGTTTGTGGCTGGTTGGTGCTTTAGTTGGCTGTTATGTTACATGTCACAGAATCACAGAATGTTAGGGGTTGGAAGGGACCTTGAAAGATCATCTAGTCCACCCCCGCTGCCAGAGCAGGATTACTTAGATTAAGTGACACAGGAATGCATCCAGGTGGGTTTTGAATGTCTCCAGAGGAGACTCCACAACCTCCCTGGGTGGTTGTTAGTGTGTCATTCATAAACTTTAGGGAAGCATTTTCCCTGCTTCTTATGAATGCCTGAATAGACACTGATGTTCTTTGCTGGTGATGATCACAGACAGATGATCTATGATAACATGTTATTTTACTTATTGACTGCTCTTTTATTATTCAGTATATTTTGCCTACCACCTTAAAAGGAAACAAAGGGTGAAAGAATTCAACAAAAACTTAACAAAAATCCTATGTAAATTAGGTAACCAGTCACAGATCAGAAACACATTGAAGAGAAGTCTGAGAACAGGCTGTAGATTGAAAATTCTTCATCCAAACAATTCCACATGTACTCAGAAATCAGGCCAGGTTTGCAAGGAGTTTGCAAACTGAACAATGCAGGAAAAAATTCACTGGATAAGATATTTGCAGTGAATGCTTTGACGACTGGAAGGTATCCAGTTAGATCCACCACGCTGCTAAATTTCTCAGCCCTTCAGCCGGATTTACCAGCCCTAAATCCCCCAGATGGCAGTCTGCACTCATCCTCTGAGATGGTAAATTTACTTTGCTGACATTCAGGTTTTTCCTCATTAAGGATCATGAAGACTAGACATCCTTTCTTCTCTGTGTTTATATTTCTCCCTGGTATTTCTCTCAGATCTGTGACATCAAAGTCTCACTGTAATGAATTAAAGACATTGAAAAGATTAAATTCAAATACAGAAAATTAGGGGGGGGTTCACTTGATTGATAGCATGTTAGCAGAGTAGGAATGATAACAACATCTATGGATATGTCAGCTGCATTCTTAACAATACCAACACCAAAAGAGAGATCCATAACTTTTAAGCACCTCTCTAGAGTTCTAGCTTATGTGCTAAAACTCCAGATATATAGTGTTCTACTGAGACAATCAATTATTTTTAAAATGTACTTCAAAGATAGGAATTATGTAAGAAATCCATCTTATTTGACTCTGTCACTGGATAAGCCTATGAAATTTAACTATCTTGCTTTTCGTAAAACTTGTAGTAGTACATGAAAGTTGTCTGAACATGTATTTGTGAACTAAGATCTCTCCAAATCTGTTGCTGATGTTTAAGAGTGTGCAAGAGATGATACAAATGATTGATAACCACTACAAGCAAACCTGCATTGCTGAAAAGCAATCATCTTACATATTTCTCTCTGCTTTGTTTTCAGTATTCTGAACACCACAAAACTGTGTTAAGCTTTTTCATATTCATTTGCAAGTTCATTGTAACAAAGAATTCTTGGCCTGTAAATTTTCCAGTCTAAATATTCAATATTTGAATTCTCATTTGTATTGATTTGTCATGACTAGACCGAAACTTCAGTGGGGTACACATATGCTCCATGGCCAGGGGAGTATAAGAGGTAGAATCACAGCTGTAGTACATGTTTGGGTTTGGGTTTGGGTTTTTTTGCCATGTTCTTCAATATATGCAGTTTGGGTTTTTTTCTAAGACTATTTCAGTCTGTGAAATTATTTGATGAAATATTCATGAAAAGTGAATGCAAATGGGAATAAGTACTACTGCAGTGAATTAATGACAAAACATGAATATGCTTAGAAAAACTTGCATATTTTTTGCTTGGCCTTTACATCTCTAGAAGACTAATGTAAGATATCAAGACCAATCACTGATGTGATTTTTTGTGGAACACTATTATTTGGATTTCAAGGTCAGTGAACTCGGGCAATACAAAAGGATGAGATTTGGCCACACTTAAGTTAGAACAGAATGTCAATATTGGAAGAAAAATTCCTTATGGGCTATGCATCAATGCAGTAGTGACATTTGTAGGGTTGTGAAAAAAATAGAAGTTCCCTGTCACCTCACAGTCACCCAAGGCCACTGCATGCTTCATGTCATGCAAACCAGGGTGGCTCAAGGAATCAATGGAGGTAATGATTCCCCAGGACAGAAAACTGAACTAGTAAATTCCCTCACTTTTCTTTCCATATTCTTCATCTCCTATTAGAGGTGGCTATGAGGCTGTGTTGAAATCAGAACCATCTAGAGGGGGAGGTAGAAGGTTCCATGGCTGCACTTTTATTTGCTTGTTTATGTCATGTTAGCATACTGAAGCCCCACTAGACTTTGAGCTTTGCTATGCTAGGTGATGTGCAACTATAGAGACAGCTCTTGACGTGAAGAACACCCGATTTTCTTTTTATTTGTTCCACTTGGGCCACACACACCATTCCCTCTTGCTTTCAAAACTCCCCTTTCCGCTTGAACACCTTTCATTCCCTAGTAAAAATCACAGCTGCTTTTTTTCTTTTTTCCCCTCACTCACTCCTGCCTACTCTGCAGCTGTATCTTGTCTTCATCAAAATTAATTTAGTTAATTCTCCATTTTAAAATCAGGCTGTGGTGCCTGGTCCACAGTTGCTTAGCAACAGCTACCCTCCATGCAGCGATAACAGGCAGGCAGAGATGCCAGTCTCAGTCTGGCCTGGGAAGGTGAGAAAAAAGGGAGCAAGACAGATTGTCTCCCTCTGTGATTTGATGCTGCGCATCGTCCTGCTCACACACTGGTAGATATGTCAGAGGAACAGAGGAACAAGGTCTGCTTTCATTCCCAGAGCTGTTTTTTTCAAAAACAAAAAAACAAACAAAAAAACCAAACAAAAAACCAAACAAAAAAACAACCAAACAAACAAAAAAAAAAACCAAAAACAAACAAACAAAAAACCCAAACAAACAAACAAAAACAAAAACAAAACAAAAATAAACAAAAAACAACAACAACCA
>JANHGN010020985.1:0-12167 GCA_024605025.1 Megaceryle maxima
CGCACCCCCGCCCCGAGGGGCAGGGGCTGCCCACCCCCGCCCCCCGGGAACCCCTCCGCCGCCCCCTGGCCGCGCCGTCCCGTCGCCCCCGTCCGCCGGTACTCACCGCTGGCCGGCTCGGACAGCGTGGAGACCGAGGTCTGGCCCATGGCTTGACCGGGAGGCGCTCACGCCGCCCGTCGGGCGCGCAGCCTCCGCCGCGGCTGTTTCCGGGGGTCCATCTCACTTTTCGCCGGGGCCGCGCTCCCCGCCGCGCCGCCCGCCTGCAGGCGGGGGGCGGCTGCTGCGGGCCGGCGGCTGCCGCCTGTCATGCTGCCGTCGCTGCCGGGCCGCCGGTCAGTGCGCGACCGGGACGGAGACCGCGACAGCGGCACCGCTCCGCTCCTCCCCGCCCCAGGGCGCCGCCTCGCCCCCGCCTGGCCGCGGGGGGCTGCGCTCCGCCGCACCGCCCCCTGCCCAGCTGCCTGCTGCGGGGCAGGGGCACGGAAAGGATCGTAAAAGTCTTTAATTTAAAAATCACCAGAAACCCCACAGACCAACAAACAAGAAACCACAAACAAACAAATAAACCAAACCAAAATAAAACAAAAAAAACCCCAACCAAAACCAAACGAAAAACAAAACCCTACAACCACAAAACAAAACCAACCCTTAATTATACCGAGATTGGGAAAGACGGTGCTTAATTAGCGAGCCTTCTCTCACGGCTACCGTTCCAAGCCCTTGCCTATCCCCTGCCCTTCTCCGAAGCCCAAAATGTTGATCCAGACATAAAGTTACTCCCACCCCGTCTCTTAAGGCACAGGGAGAACGTGCGACAGCTGCAGGGAGCGATCCCATCGTCCTGCTCCGAAAGGTCTCTCCGCTAGGAGCAGTTTTCAGGGCTTCGCTGCCGTCAGGAGGGGAGAGGGAATGCCACGGCAAAGCAGCTCAGGGGACTGGTACCAGCGCGTGTTTCGCTCTGATAGGGATCTGGAAAAGTGCCCAACGCTTGCCTGTCTCACAGGTACATAACAGAGGATAGGATCACTCTTAATTTTGAAATAAAGTCAAAGATGGCAGCATCCAGACAACGCTTGGCCATAGCAAGTGACAAGAAAGGACATAATCAATTGGATAAATTAATGGGGAAGATGGGGAGAAATAGAGAGTGTGCATAGCGCAAAGGCAAAAGAATCAAAGGTTTATTTTGTATTTCTTAATGCTTAACCATACTGAAAGCAGTGATAAGAGCTTTAAGAGCTTAATACTAGAGCAAGCAGATAACTTTTACCAGTGATTAAAAATAAATTAAAAAAAAAAAAAAAAAAACAACAGAAAAATTCAAGTGCCCAATATCTATTACTATGCTAGAAACAAGCAGGGAGATGCAGATGCATCACAGGAGGACACTCAGGGCTCATCTAAAGAACAGGCTGAAGAAAATATATTTGTAAGACATTTGGTGAACTTGCTATGTTTTTGAGTGTCCTGAAGTCCTGGAGGGGTTGGCTGAAGAGACTTACGACCTGCTGTTCTTTGTATGTGTTGGCACTGTGGTGTCAACAGTTTCAAGAGATGGAGAGCTGTGTTAGCGTGGGGCTTGTACTCAGGAAGCAAATGGAATACCACAAGTAACTGCAGTCTACCTAGCCTTGTATCAGTTACAGGCAGAAGAGATGCAGTTGTCAACTAATACATGATGACTAGAGACAAATACAACTAATACTAGTCATGTTTTTTACAGAAGATAGGTCTTGGTAAACAAATCTTTTATTTCCTCATTTTATATGATTACACATTAAATTGCCAGAGGTACAGACTTGAGCGTAATAGACTTCCACTAAGTACTTGATTTACTAAGAGAGAAAAAAAGAGGACAACACAAAATTAATAAAGCACAAACAGATGAAGAATTAAATGAAAAGCAGATCAATTGCCCAGGTAGCACTATTATTTAATGAGAGTGTTTCTGTTGGGGAGCTGCAGGGAGGCTCTTCAGTGTTTTTTCAGCAATCTAGAGAACTATTATTTCAAACAGCTTTAAAAAAACAAATAAATCACCACTGGCAGCAATTTTTAATTGAATAAATATATGACCAAAGTGATAATGAGGACAAGGAAGTTATCTGGTTTATTTAATAAACTCAGCCTTTTCAAACAAGGAAGTTTTAATAGAGTCAAAATAAGAATGAAGTCAGACTTGCAGGACAGAGCAAGGTGGCTGCAGGACCAAGGAAGGTCTCTTAGAGAGCTGCTCTGTGTAGGGGCTTGGAGAAATTCAACATGAGCTCCTAGTAAGCTAGTGCTTGTACAAAAGGGACCTGATGTTCACATACAGATGTGCAAGTAGGAAAGGTGTAGGTAGAAATTCCATTACATGGTTGTGCTTTTAACAGACAGAAAGTGCTGTCTCATGTCCAGTGCTGTCTGCCCCTTAAAAAAGCACTGGATGGTGGGAGACTGCTCGAAAGATCCACAAGATGAAGTGGAAAGTGCAGAAAGTACTTTCCAACGTAAGACTTAAAGAAGGCTGGTGATGATGCACTCAGGAAAGACTGCTGTGTTGCATTTTAACCTAACAGTGCCTCTGTGGGGAAAGAATAGCATTGCAGCACTCCACGGCGTTCCAATACTGAAGGCAATGGTCTTTGCCTGACACTTCCAATTCCAGGCCCCATACAAAGCATGGAGTTGAAGACAAGTGAGTGGGGCTACTACAGAGACATCAGGTTGAATTATGCAGTGGGAGCTAAGCAGAAAGTAGATGGTCTGAATGGGCTCTTCTTCCACCTGAGGAAAGGCTTTTGGAAAGGCAGCTTACAGAACAGCCAACTCCTGTCACTTCTCAGGAAATTTTTTTGCATCAATTCCCCACATTTATTTTTCTTACCTTGGCAAATGATTTTTAAAGGGTTTATTTTGAGAAAATTGAGTTACCTCTTTGGATTCACTCGTAAACAGGAACATAAAAGAGTTCCTGTCTGCCTCTGGTGAATCTCATTAATTTTATCAAAGGAATTTGTGTTCCACTGCTACATAAAAGCCCAGTTTGCCATGCAAAGGTATATATCACCTGTCTGAAATGATTCCTGTGAAGTAATAAACACCTCAAGGTCAGTTTGTAAGCTGATAAAATGGGTAATCACATCCTCCAGTGTAGTTGAATTAGTTGCCATCTTCTTTTGGTTTGGTTGTGGGTTTTGTTGTTTTGTTGTGTTGTGGTTTTTCGGTTTTGTGTTGGTTTTGTTTGGGTTGGGTTTTTTTTTGTTTTGTTTTGTTTTGTTTTTGTTTTTATTTTTTTTCTTGCTAAGTTAACTGATCATGGTGACTTTCTTTTATATGTTTTCTCCACAGCCACCTCATTTTTAAGGGTCCTGTTTTCACCTCAGCAATGCTTAGTGGTATGTTGCAGAACTAATCAGATACAGGTACTGCTGTAGAAAGCAAGGTATGGCAGTTCTAGTAGGGAACATTAATGTTAATTTATAGCACTAACATATTATAGGCATCCTGTTGTACAGAATACGAAAATGAAAGTTCTGCTTATAAAAGTTTACCCAAAAAAGCAACCTGTAAACAAGAAATAATTGACTTGCATTAGAAAATTTGAAGGTCTTATTAAGGGGATTTTTATTCACGATGGACAAGATTCTGGGAGCATCCTATACTATCGTCATAGATTCTTTATTCAGCTTTTGTAAAGTGAGCAAAAATAGTTTCTTTTTATTCTGAACTGGGAATAGTAGTTGAACACACAAAATAGTACTGTCCATAGATCAGTGATATCTTTTTCTGCTTTATATGCTGCCTAAAGATGCAAAGGGGCAATGTATACATCTAAGACTATTCAAAGTCATTAATGATCACCGAATTAGAAAAAAATAGCACTTTTCTGCTTATATCCTGCTTTTTAAGCCATTTGATTTAATAACTCACCTTATGACTCATCAATGGGAGGGAATGAGCCCTGAATCCTCAACACTGTATGAAAAGACATTTACCAATGTGACATATGAGAGAAACCGGACTGTTGAAAGAAAAAGATATATACAATAATGTTTGATGACAAATTATTCTAGCAGAGATTTGAGATTGAAATTATGTCAATAAAATACATTTTTATTTGGTATAGTTTGGGAGGTTTTTTTAGGATTTAGATGACTCTATCTATAATGATGACTATCTATAGATGATTATCTATAATAATACACACAATGATCTATGGATGTATATTCCATTTTGCATTTAAACAACTAATAGGATGAGACACAAATAGACTGCCCAGTAATTTGCAGTTATTATAGTTTTCTGGGATTTCTGGAAATCCCCAATTGTAAGTAACACAAAAATAGTGAGGGAAGATAAAAGTGAGAATTTCAGAATTAAAATTTCCATGATAATTTTAGCCAGGGTTAATCTTGTACTGAAGGAAATGCTGCAACAAGATGATAAAACATGACTATGTCTTCTATCAGGTGGAGAAGCAGAGGTTCAGCTGATGGGTAGAACATGTGCCAGTAAATCATGCCAGAATGTTCTCATGCAACATCAGCATCAGTGGGGTTCCTGGGCCCAGTGTTCTGGTAAGATTTCAGATTTTGGTGTCAGTAGTAATACTACAGTTATCTGATTGTCTCAAGCTAGGTGCACAGTGCTTCCCTTCTTGTCCTGAGTTACTGTTTTGGGTACTGTAGTGAGTACTGTTAAGAGATACTCTTCTTTCCCTCAAGAACCAAAATCTTCCACCAAAAGAGGAAGAATAGCTTCTTCATGAACTTCAGCAGCGTTTGTAAAACAAGAATATTGCAGCTAGATAAATGGCTGGTATGAAATCTTGTCACTGAGTAGAATGCAAAACTTCAAAAGTAAGAATACAATATACATACAATAAACTATCTTACATATGAAAGAGCAAATTCCTTCCCAACAATACGTCTTCAAAAGACAGCTGTATTTCAGTGTGTTTACCATACTGGGATGATGACTGGCAGTAGATGACATACAATTTATAGGATGGTGTTCCCCAGTCTTTAGAGCTCTGTAGGCTACTGTAAAGGGGATTTTAGAAAAGTGAATTGCTATTATTCTTCCTTCAGTCACTGAGTTTAATTCATGGCATTAAATATAACAGAAGCTATAAGGAGGGGCTATCACATTGAATCCCAAGATTTGTAATGCATGATTGGCAAATGCATTCAACCTTATAATAGGAAAAAAATAACCCATGCATAGGCATATCAAGCTAAACCAGGAGACTGGAACTAAGTCTAGAATAGAAATGATCCATACAGGTCATTTCTTGTGTGGTCCTCCCAACCCTCCACACCGACAGCTCCTGTCTGTGCAGAACTGCTGGAAGATGAGCAGCACTGTGTCCTGCATTTGTTTGCTTACAACTGCAACATCAACTGTGGTTGAGCAAAAAGTTACTTTTATTTTCTGGGAAACTGAATGCAGTTCTTACAGGCACTGTCAAAATCATGGGGCATATTAATGAATTATACTGGCACAGTATTGGGAATTTAGGCAATTTCCTTTTAATAATCAGGGACTTTTGTAATAACCCTAGATTAGTCTTTCATTTGGAAATATTTTAATGTGTCTTTTCTTACTTTTAATGGCTTAAGAATTCTATGTTCTTGTCAGTGTCATTTCCCATTTCCAATGCATGAGTATAGTGCAAAAAAAGCAATTCAAAATCTTCTTTAAAAAAGAGGCTACTGTCTTTCCAAGTAATCATCACAAGTCTTCCTCCCTCAAAAAAAAACCACTGTACATACTATGTACATAATAGAATGGAAGGCAACTATACAGAATAACTAAATGAAAGGAGATTCTGTAGTTCAGTCTCTACATTTGGAAGCTAGGGATTCAAAGCCTTGGAGCAGAGGAGTTAATATGCAAATGAGGCTATTCTGATTAAAACATACAGCAAACACTTGTTTGTTCAGATTAAGACTTCACTGGGAAACAGGTAGCAAGGCCCTTACCTATGGAAGATCTGAGGGACTCAGCATTGTTCAGTATTCAGGTGATCTCAGCTCCTGTTTCAATATCTGTTCTTATTTATCCTTAACAGCTCTTTGCCATCACAGGCAGGAAAAAAGCACAGCTGGGAAAACTCATTCCTGGTCACTGGGCACAGATGTGTTTTCTTTCTGCTCACAAGTTACCTGCAAATAGGTTAAGTCCTTGCAAACTTGTTTGCTACTCTGAATTATTCACTGTAACAGTTTGTAAACCAGTTGTGGACACTAGGAAGCAGGTAAACAATTCATGGCAGCAGTTCAATAATGCATTACCCAGGCTGTGTGCTAGGTGCCCTCAGCCATGGGCCTCTCTTCATGCTCTCTGACTCAGGAGTGCTATCTGCACCTTGAGGAAATTTTTGCAGTAGTTCTATCGGTATGATTTTAAATGTCTAGTAAGGAATGCTTATAGATCTACTCATGTGATTTTGTCATTTGATCAGTGACTTATGTTTTACTCTTTAACTTAACATTACTCTTGTCTATATTAAGTAGCTGCTTAGCAAGTTGTCCTGGGAAAGACTTCTACAAACTTAAATATTGCAAGTGTGTTGAAAAATTTTTATTTTCATTGTAATAACAGTTTGCAGTTTCTTGTGATACTGTACACATTGAGCTTTTAAAGTAATTTACATAATGTGTGCAGTTGAAAGGCAGAAAATAGAAACAGAATGGTCCCAACAATGATTTCAGAAGTTACAGAGTGCAGATCTCATCTCCTGCATGTGCTCATCAGCTCCGGAAACTGCCCTGCTTGCCCACTGCACTTTATGTTAACATTTAAATTTCTGCTCACTTTATCTCCACCCCACTTCTGTTCTACAATATCTTTAAAAAGTGTTTTCCTTCCCTAATACTCCTTTAAAGCAAATTCTAAAGCTTTATATCTCTCTGAGTTCTTTGACTTTATATCCATCCCATGTTTGTTGCTAATGTTTACTTTGCTTGCAAAGATCTGGAGTCACTTCCCTTGTTTTTTTGCAGCAAACCTGGCCTATGCAAAAATCTTACTTTTCTCATGGACTCAGAGTATTTCACTAATTATTTAGGGTATTATTACTTTCACATCTACTGTTTTAAAAATTACTGGCTGCCTAAAGACTTATGACATAAGTAGCATAAGTGGTGTAATCTGGGTTTTGGAGAACTTCTTATACAAGATTGTGAAAGATGAGCAAACGAAAGGTTCAGACACTGATTAATCAGACCCTTTTGACCCTTCTGACACTTCTAACAGTGTTGGCCTTTTTCAATTTGAATTTACTGAAAAATAATATTCTCTAAGAAATGTGTGTTCTTCAAGGCAAGGATCTTGTCTTTTTCTTGTAAGAAGGGCTAAGCACTGTGCAGTTGATGCTGAAAAAAGCTGCCTTCTGTCTTTGTTTAAAGCACCAAGGGGAACTGACATACTGGATCATGTTGTGTCCCTAACTCTAGACAGATATTCCTGAAAAAAGCTAAGAACCCCCAAGCAGATGGCATGATGTGTTACCAAAAGTCTGTAAGGTCCCACACTAATACTTAATAATTTAAATGTGACAGTCCTGGTTTAAATTTTAAACTTTACTTTTAAAAAAAACTATTTTACATGTTTATGATTGTTAATAACAAGAACTGTTGGGATGTTGCTCATAATATTGCTCATATGTGATCATTTCCTTTGTGCCTTATACTGACTCCTTGATCCCAGCACCTCCTGTTGCATGGTGTTTTGCTGTGCCATGGCAGTGCTGTTGACAGTACAGACATTTCCTTTCCAAGCAGAAAATAACCATCAGAAATTTTCCAATCAAGCATATGTTTGCCACCAGATATCAATTTTGTCCAGGGTTACAGATTTATGATGAAAGACAAAAAGGACTACATTAAAAATTATAAATAGCATTCTGCCTGTCCTAGTTCAAGCCACTGGGGAGGAAGAAAGCAATGGTGTAAAAATGGCATGCCAGAGTGTAGAGTTCCTTAAGAGTCGGGTTTCTGCCAGGTTTTCAGAGGCTTTAGCCACTGCAAGTTCATATCAGTAGTTAAAATAAACAGAGTGGACTGGCCCCTTTCCTGATAGGAGCTGTTGTGTCCCCAGCAGAGAACATGAAATAGTACAGCTAGAAGCAGATGGAGATCCATTCTTATTGCAGGATACCACATTTTCTCCTCCACCTCTTCTCAGATTGCCTGTTGTACCTCTCATTACATTCACCATAGAAGTGGTCACAGTACTGGAGCTCCCTAATTCATCATTTCAAGGAAAGGCTCCTACTAGCTGGATCAGCTCCCCTTAGTCATTTTTTTATCTCTCCTGCCTGATCTTCATGGCAGCCTCTGGATGCCTACTGGTTGCTTCTGCTGCAGTGAAACCCAATTATCCAGGAGAACTCTGTGCTCTCCACCCTGTCCAGCAGTGCCTCCTCACTTCAGAGAAGTCAACCATGATGCTAGTCCAGCTGCACTAAACATTTTCCTTAGGAAAACAGCTTTCTGCTGCTCATCAGGGCATGTGTGGTGGTTGCTGGCAGCAGCTTTCCCTCTACGGCTCCAAGCTCCTTAATGAATCACTGCTTTTTGGCACTGAAGCAAAATAAACACATCATTTTGGATCCCTTTGCCAGATGTATATACACTTACAGCAGGTTTTGAATGATAGAAAGCGAAAGTTTTAATGAAATGTGCAGGCTGCATAGCTAAAAGTCGCAAAATAGCCAGAAGATGCTAATCAGAAGGTCACATCAGTACCACTAGCCCAATAGTCATTCACATCTTGCCTATTTTCTAGAACAGATGGAGGCGGATTACTACTAGTGTATCAGCTACAGCTCCCACCAAGAAAAAGCAGTTATAGAAAGCAGCACAGGGGTGCAGGATCACTCATCATCATGACAGTTAGGTGCCTACCTCTTTATTTCCTCTTCTATTTATTAACCGATTCAGTGTAACTATACATAACACAGCAGATCTTTACACTGATGCTTCCCAGCCTATGCAAAGGAAGAAAAAAGAAGACGGCAACAAAAAATTTGGCAGGCATACTGAATGCAGTTTCTCAGTGGCTCAAACCAGTTGTGTGTACATACCCTGTCATGCACTTTGGCCCTTTCAAAGTGCCTGAGCCTGTCCATGATTTCAGCACATCCATTTGCTCTTGCTGACTTGAGTGAGAATTGAAAAAATGTTTCAAAAGTGTTTGGCATAAGTGTTTGTCTAGTTCCTCTCCAATCAATGAGATTCTAGAATGAATTTAAATGTATTGCTGGGCTATAATTACCTTTGACAGGAGACCACAGGAGACTGGCTCTTTCCTCTTTAAATAGGCAGATGTAAAGTCACTACCTTAAATGATATCCTGAGTGCCAGCAAAGTTTGAAACCTGGACCTGTGCCTGATTAACAGCCCCAAATCAGAACAATATCTGCCTTTGGCAAATCAAAGTCATTCCCTACAAAGCTGGTTTACTGCAGAAATCTCTAGACCGAAATACAAGTTTCAGCATTCAATTTCACTTCTCCCATGTTTCTACTACCATGAAACTGCGGGCTTTTTTTTTTTTTACCCCACTGGGAAAATGCATTTTTTCCACTCTCCTATGACTCAAAAACATCTGAAAGATTTTTCCTCCGAGTTTAAGAAAAAGGGGGCTGGGGGGTGGGTGGGGGTGTTGTCGGAAACTTCACCTTTTGGCAAAGATACAGAATGGAAATTTTTGAATCAAAAGAGGATTTTCAAAATAAAGTAAAATATAAGAAGCATGTGAAAACAAGGGGTTATAATGGAAACTATTTTCATAGCCAGCTCTAAAGTAAGCACTGCTGTTCCAGAGACACATGGTAGTGATGCAAACATTGGTTTGAGGCCAAAACCCCTAGCATGCTAGTGGAATCCGGAAGCAGTGCGATATTAAATACACCTCAAAATATATGTCAGACATCTCCCCGTGTCTGTTCCACTTACTCTGCACAGCACAACATTATACACTTAATTCATCAGTGTCTGCAGAGTAACAGAATAAGGGGCCAGTAGTGGACATGCTCTCCTTTCTGTCTAAGTTCTTTCCTGCACCATGCTCCCCAAATGGTCTTCTGCAAGACCAGGCTTATTATTCCCATTTTGCAAATATTGAGCCAATATCCACTTTCCATCCGCAGCACTTATACAGCATCTATTATTACAGTGTGTGAGCACCTCTCATTGGTCCTAGGGAAGGGGTGTAATCCCAAAGGTAGGATTTCCACATTTCATCTAGAGTGATGGGGGCAGGGAATGTGCTACAAAAGGCGTGAGGGCAACCTGCTCAGCTACACTCCTCATTGGCAGACTCTTCCTGCTGCCTTCAGCCTGCTTCTTCCAGCTGCTCCAAAACAGTTCTCCTGGTCCTGGGAAGTTTTCTATTGTGGAAAAACCCCTTTTTGCACCTACCATGATTACAGCTCTGGTGCTTGGCTTGCATCTTTATCAATTCATTAGAAAAGCCCATAACCACTTAAAAGTGTCGTAGTCAAAGGCATAAAATGAATCTTCTGGTTTTGTGCAGCCTGGATTTTCTGCACATTCATGGCTTTTGCTCACAGTTCTTGTCTCACAATAAAATGCAAACACCAACTGAAATTTTTCCCAGGAGTAGGACTGGTGGAGCATCCCCCTCTTCCACCTGAATTCTCCAGAGGTTTAACAGGGGAGCAACATCCCCTTCCTGTTGGCTCTGTTGAGGTCTGTCCAGCTGTAGATACACGAGTACTAGCAGAGCACTGTCTCAGGCTGCTTCTCCTCTGCCAGGTCTGGTGCCAGCTCCCCACAGGGCTCGAGAGATGTGGTTAGAGGCCAGTGTACTAGAGCATTATGATATAAATCCATTTCCCTCAGAAGGCAAACCAAAACCTCTCTCTTGGTGCCTCTCAGCAAGTGTGTGTGGCTGCACCTTCCTGCTGGCCCTGAAATGGCCCTGGGCTTGATGAGGAATGACTGGCTGCTGCTTGGCTTACCAGAAGAACAGACAGCAGCAGCTCCCCGAGTTACCAGGCAGTGAGGAGGTGGGGTTAGGGTTCTTTTCTAAAGCCATCCTTGATGCTAGGAAACATATCATCCCTGTTCAACTTCTGTATGACCAAGAGCATTGCTGTGGATGAGGAGTGTTATAAAGGGTCACGTTTTGCACCCTTGCCTGTGTGCTGTAGGGGAATTCTGATCTAGTAACCTGCTAACATCTCCCCGGAGAAGGCTGCTTTTAATGAGGCAGAAGGCCTAGTGAAGCTTTGCCTCAAGCTCCTCCTACATGCATGTCATTTGGTCTCGACATGACGATTGTTTAAATCAAGTGTCAGTCTGTGGGTCTTATTTTGCTTTTTAAATCCTCATGAGTCATTCTTTTGCTTTATGGTGGTGAGGGGAACTAGCATGCTTTAACCACACTAGTCTGGGGTGTGGGGGGTGTGGGGAGTGTGTTATGCTGATCCAGGTCATACTTAGCTCAGGCTCATTCAGCTGTAAAACCCACACATGAGGAAACTAAAACAATTATATGAAATAAAGCAAGAATGACATATGGTTCTGTGAAAAGTGCTTTAACTCAGAATAAACATCAGTATTACACTTTTTTTTCTAACTACCTGCTTAATACAGTGGATCATTAGTGCAGCATATTTAGTTAGTTAAAATGAACAAATTTAATTAAATTAAAATTCAGCAGCATTAAAGCCAGATGGGCTGCAGGGGGAAAAACTGCAGACTTTTAATGCTAATGTAAATGTAATATTATTGTTTTCAGCTACAATACAATTAAACTGGGCTGACAGAAGCTTCCACAGAAGATGGTAAGATATCTAGAAAGAAAACTTGTCAATAAAGAAAATCCATTTAAAAGACATAGTACTTCAGATATTTTAATGATATTTTCGTTGCTCCATGGCTCACTGAATTACATTCTTGTGTAGAAGCTGCAAAGCTGATGTGGGACAGCCCGTAAGAAGACCTCTACTGGTATGTTACTTACTGGGAGACAAAGGACTTAATTTTACAGTGCCTATTGTAAGTGTTCAAGTGAGGTAAAAAATTAATGCAAGAAGACCAGTGCATCCCAGAAGGTGGGAAATCAAGAAAGGGAGCCAGGAGACCTGCATGGTTAAGTAAGGAACTGCAGAGTAGACTTAAGAGGAAGAAGAGAGTCTACAG
>JANHGN010020985.1:12267-28784 GCA_024605025.1 Megaceryle maxima
ACGTTCCTGTGTGATCTGCTCTAGGTGATCCTGCTCTGGCAGGGGGGTTGGACTAGATGATCTTTTGAGGTCCCTTCTAGCCCTTGACATTCTGCGATTCTGTGTTATTCTGTGAAGACCCACTTCCAAAGGAAGAAGATACACATTTCCAAAAACATGACCTACCTGTGGAGCCCTCACTGCCTCCTCTGCAGTCCCTGACATCAATCAGGAGCCAGGCTTCAATGACAAGCATGCTCTAAAACCCTGGATCAGTGCAAGGCACGGCCCCATGCCATGCAGAAGTGCCTTCTAGGGCACTGCAAATAGCACTTGCTGGGCTCTCTTACTGCAAGGTCTTTGGTTTTGGGATACAATCCACATAATCTATCTCGGAATTATGCTTCAGTATTTTCTGTAGTCACTTAGAGAACTGTGCTGTGATGCAGGACTTTCCTGTCACTGGGATATGCAAATGCTGGCCTTCTTATTTGATAGATCTTAATGTCGTTAAGAAGAGAAAAAAAGTTACCCTACATAAGACACCCACACCCACTCCATTTCTCTTTTTAAACAGTTACCCTTTCCAGAAAAGCTGAGACAGTTCCTAGCTGCATACCACAGTAAATAGTTGTTTTCTCCCCAAACAGTAAGCAAAAATCTATATAAAGTCTCTCCTACACATGTGATATACCAGGAGCGGGGGTGTGACCCTAATCATTCTCAAGCACAGATCCCACTCACTTAAACTCCTAAAATACAACACAATATGTCAGAGTCTTCGTTTTCCCATGAACTGCACAGTAAATATGAACTGCGACCTTGATTCACGCATGGTGATAGACTCCAGTGCCTGTAAATTTATGAATGTAGCTGGCAGTCATTAAGTGTATAATGTGGAGGTCAGGTCAATGGTCACTTCTTTGTTTATTCCTTTTATTTAATGATCCATTGCTGGACACACATTGAAAACTTTCAGAATGTTTTACAATGTATTTATGTGTCTGAGAAATGCATCCTGTACTTTCCATCCCCATTATCCTGACATGCTGAACATAAATCAGAGTGCAGTATGCAGAACTAGCATTTGAGGAAAGCACAGGGTGGATTATTTTTTATTTTTAAATGTATACAGTCAAAATACTTGTTCCTTTCTAAAGTAGCCCTTATGAGACATTGCCTTTTGGTTAGGGGGTGAAACGTGGACAATGTCATTTTGTGCAGCCGAATTCCACAAAAGGCAAGTGTCTTAGCATGGGATAGTACACCTGGATCCAAACAGACTTCCACTCAAGTCAAGACAAAGTGTGGTTAAAATCACATTATGTTGTCAGGTCTCAGATCCCTGCAGCTCAAATTAATCAAAGTTAATTTTTTCAAAGGTATGGAGACTTAACCCTTGCTCAGCACTCTGCTGACTCCTGGCCTCACAAAGCAGACTCCTGCATATCCACGTATAGATATGCTGAACTGATACAAGTCACTTGAATGTTGATACAGGTGAAAAAGTACAAATTTTCCTGTGTGGCCAGGACTAATGAAAATTTTCTTGGCGCACAGATGTTAGTGTTAAAACATCCCGTTAGCCTACAAAATTTTTAGAAGTCTGTCTAGGAGTTCCAGCAGAGACCTCATGCTGTTCAAATCCAGGGACTAGAAGAAATACAGAAAGGAAGATATATCAAAGAGATCTATTTAACAGCTTGATTAAATTAAATATCCAAATTACAATGTATTCTGCTATTAAACTAGTAGGTGAAAAATTATGGTGCAGGCAGCCTATACATATCTGCTATTTCCTTATCATATGATAAATATTAGGTGATTTTATAAATAATTTTCCACATCAAGTTGACTAAGCTAATATTAGGAAACTGGATCCACAATTCATGCAAGGCATTTTTTGTTTCTGTAAGCCTAGTAACATTGGCTAACTAATGGACCATAACACCTTATTAAGAAAAATCCATACCTTTCTGAAGTTATTTTAGGATTGTCTGTCTGTTAATTTTTACATTGAACATAATTTATCTGACTGGAGGCACCTTTCTGACTGCAAACCCTTCCAAGTGCCATGACATTACGTACCTCCCAGGTTACTGCTCACTAAAATCTGAGTCAGTCTAAAGGACAAAAGAAAATCCAGAATATGAGGAGCAGAACCTTCTCCACAGAATATTTACTGCATACGTCATTAGTCATACTGCTAATAGCCTGGTACTGAACTGCCAAAATGAGATGTCATTCAGCTCCTCTTTGGTGCTGTTCCACTGAAGTCACTAAAATATACTGCACTAACACTCAGTCTTTTACCTAATATATTAAAAACTTGCTGGTGCAGTAAATAACTGTAATGCTTCAGCACATGTGCAGTGATGTGGCCATGTAGGAGTTCCAGGTCTCCCTGTTTTTCCTGGCAAGGTACTTGATCAGCATTTCTGTTGTGTCCTAGATCTTGCAAGTCCTCGAACTATGTATTTTTCACATACATGAAAAATCCTATCCCCATTATAATTGTAGTCAAGCCTTTAAGAAAGCTCTACTACCAACATCAGACTATATGCCCTTTTAGAGAAGAAATGTATGGCTATAATTGCCAGAACATAAAAGAGCTGAGAAGAAAGCAAGCATCACATGTCCTCAGATACAAAATCCATTTCTTCCAGGAAGTTTCCAAGTTTTGAGGGTTACAGAAAATTTCCATGTGCTTGGTCTTATCCAATTTGCCACCTTGTGCATTTTTCATCAGTCCTTAAAAAGCTGGCACATTTTATTACATTAGATTTCAATCTAAGAAACCTGAACACATGCTCATGCTTCACTGCTTGCCGGTTATTAAGATAATCTGCAGGAAACAACATCACAATAGTGCATTGTTTGTGAATGTGAGCAAAAGGTTACAACAGCCTGCACCCAGACCTGACTTCTGGACTCCCACTCCCTGTGCTATGAAGAAAACACATGTTGTGTGTGGTAGCTATTGCCATTATGGTCCCAGTCTTTTCTGCCATTTATTGCAGCCCAGAAGAGAACAAGGTATAGGAGGATCACATTTATCCTGAAAACACCGAGTAGCTGGAGAAGTGTGACGGATGGGAGGTGACCAGCTGTGGTGTCAAATGTATCTCAGGCTCCTCATCACTGTCAACATTTGCATACCTCACAGTACCCAGCAAACAGATCTCCTACAGACATAATTTAGGGGGTACCAGGATAGCCGTGTGAGAAATGCTTCAGCATTTTGAGAAAGTACTGAATAGGGCAGGTGGGTGCCCTGATCAGTAGGCTGCATTATCATACACATAGTCTATTTAAGGATTAATGAACTGCTTGTTATTTTAGGCACTGTGGAATTTGCAGACCCTGTCTGCATGCTCCAAAAACAGCGTTAACTCTTACCACAACCTGTTCTGCTGCCTCCAGCATTTTTGTTCCAAGGTACCTCTCTGGGCAAAGGGTGCCCTGTGGTGTTGAATTCTTAGGTGCCACCCAAAGAAACACATCATAAACTGAAGAAGGATAAGGCTTAAAGGTTCCTTTCAAAGCTTTTTTAGAAAATAAAATTTTACAAAACTATCCTTCACTGGACCGCAGAGGAGAAAACCACACCACATGCATAAAGCAACAGTAATAAACCTGGAAAGTGTTGCCTTGCAGTATGAAGAGCAGCACCAGTAAATTGCCTTCTAAGCAGCCAGTTGCAGCCAGTGAACACTTCATACAGGGCAAAACACCAAAGCAATTTTTAACCATGGTTTCCAGTGCAGCTCTGTATGAGCTCCAGCTACACTGTCAGGCTTACAGTGACATTGAGGAATGAGGATGGTACCTGATTTCAGAGATTCTGGAATAATGCCAAAATTTGTCCTCCCCTGGTGCACATGGAGATAAATGACTTAATTGCTTCTAGTTTACTCCCACCAGCCCCACTTACTAGTACTTACCACATAAAAGAAACATGAGTTAATGCATTGTACAGGAACCCTGACCAGTGCCGACTCTGGGATGATGAGAAAGAACTGAGCATCTTTCATTTGGCTACATGTGCACTGAAAAACAATATAATGGGCATTACTTCAACAAGCTTTTCTCCTGCTGAGGAGGCAGGGTAGCCAAGGCTTGTATGTGTCAAGGTTGCCATACTGTAGTGTCCGACAGGCAGCAATTAAGGCAGATGCAGCTAGCTCCAGTGGAAACAGAGCCTTTATTAAAACTCAAAGGAGGAATTCTGAGTGTTGATTAGGAAGCATCCTGCTGGTGGCTTTCTAACACCTGGGACACCTCCTTTCCAGCCTTTATAGCAGTCTGACTGCTTTAAATTGTGCAATACTTTTTTTCCCTGGTGCTAGTCAATAGATAACTTCTTTTTTTTTAATCTGAAATATATTCAAAATCACCCAGTACCAATATTTTAATGTAATTTATATACACACACAGGTAATATATACATATATTACAGTTCCCAACAATGTACCTCTACAGGTCTATCTTGGTGATAGCCATAAGTGGGAGGAAGAGGTCCAAACTAGTATTTTCCAGTGAGAAACATTGAGAGAGTTTTCTTTGTAGGATTATTATAGTTAGAAAGCTGCAAATGGATTTTAGGGTGAGGTGCAAAGATTGTTCAGAATATTAGGCTATCTGCTTTCATTAGTCTTTCAGAGTTATTCAGTGTCCTGGTCTGAGTTAGAAGAGAACTAATTCTATTCAGTGATTTTACTTTTCAGCTTAGTCTTTTCTAACTCACTGCACTTTCTGAAGGTAACAGCAGATCTTCACAGACAGTGTCTGCTTCTAGAAGTGATAAAGCCCGATGTGAGTTACTACCAAGGACTGGTGTGCAGACCAAGGCCACTGCTGGATCTTGTGTACCATGCTGGGCGGTGCAGAAAGTAAAAGGCCGCACCTGAAGGGAGGAGTGGATGGGACAGGTGACCCCAAAGTGGATGGGACAGGTGACCCCAAAGTGTCAAATAAAGTACTCCATCCCTTATACATCATATTCAGTATAAAGATGAGGGATCACAAGGGTCAAGCTCTCTTCTTCAATGGCTGGCATTCAAGGATGACTGTGTCTGTTCTGCCTTTGATCCCAGTCTGTGTTCCTGAATCCAGTTCCAGAATCCAGCTTCTGAATCTGGTTCCCATCTGCTACTGAGTCCAATCCAGGACCTCCTCAGTGTCTGCTCCACAGCATCAGTAGTGATGGCAATGTAATTGCCATCAGGGGTGTTTGGTTTGATACTGGTTTTGTATATATTTGTATATATTACATCCTATCATTATTATTATTTTCATTAAAGCTGGTTTAATTTTCTTTTCTAATCCATGCCTCTCTCCTGTATTCCCTTTTGGGAAGGGAGAGGGATTAACAGAGAGTGTGAATGGCCCTGATCCTAAACCTTGACACTCAGATTGCTTAGTTACAAGGCTTTCCTGAATCCTCTCCAGAATTTTGTTTCAGGGAGGATGTGGGACACCAAAGATTACCTAATATCCCAGGAGCAGTCATTCTCATGCTCGAACCAGAGTAAGACAACGTCTCAATGTTGCAAATACATTTAAAGCGTGCGTTAGCTCTCTGGGACAGAGTTCATCAGCTGAACATGTGCTTCCAGCATAATGCTATTATTATGCAAGTATCTTTCAAAATCACTGCTCAACATGGAGCATCCCAATCTGTAACTATGACCTAATTAATTTTCCCCCTACTTATATGGCCTTTCATTTGTCCATACTGAACATATTCGTTTCTTGCCTAAAAATAGTTTTGTATTTTTTTGTTAGTCAGTGCTATTAGCATCATACAGCCTGGAGCAACGAACCAGTTCTTACTGGATAACTCTTGAATCACACCTGATGGGTGGCAATAATTCCCAAAATACACTTGTATTTTGAAGCCTGGCCTTTAGACATGGAATAACCCATTTGATACATAACATATTGATTTTGTATCATTTTAGTTTTTGCACAGGAGAACCAAGCCAAACATTTTCTAATGCAACAAGAGAGATATGAAATAATTCCCTCAAACCTGTTTTTGCTCCAACCCATGTTAATTGGAATTATTTGTATTCAATCCCTCCATTCTTTCTGGCTCAGTCCCTGTATCATCTGTTTCATATTTTTGCCTGGGACTGATGTCAGACTCAATAGCTAATGATTACCATTCTATCTCATTTACTCACTTTAAAAATTGTTACAAGACAGATAAATAATAATTTCTTTTAAAGAGTGCAGTTCTCTAATGATGGAGACCAAGGGGGTACATTGTGTGCCCTACCTAGCTGCCCTCAGAAGAGGAATGAATCTTAGCCCAAGTAACTCACTGCCTTCCCAGCCCACAAACAGAAGGCCAGGAAACTCTGCCAGCTCCACCTCTGGGCTATGAAACAAATGGCAGCTCTGTGCCTTTGTGTGGCCAGCTGTCTGCAGCTCTTTTGTAGTGCTCTCCTGGCCACTACTTTACAATAAACACACCCTGCCACAGGCTGAGACCTCTCTGCCTCCCTACCCTACTTGGATTGCTCCTACATGCATAGGAAGGATTCACCTAGTCCAGCACTCCATCTCTTAACAGTGTCCATAAGCACCACAGACTTTCTACAGGCTCTGTGCTGTGGATGAATATCACCCACAAAGGTGAGTCCTCCACGAGCCAAAGATTGTGTAGTTTCACTCGGGAAACATTTTTGCTCTGAGGTGCTTGCAATGCTTCCTGAACTGCATAAAGAATGTGATGCAGCCATCCATAAATATTATGAGAAGACAGTTTGTTCTATAAATGAACACCCAACAGAATCTGATTTAATGTAGTGTTCTGTGAAAAGAAGGAAAAAAAATGGGAGCAAAGTGGAATTGTTGATATGCTTTTTATGGATGGTAAAAATCTTGGACTTCGACATCTTTGACACAGCAAAATCTGAAATTATTTAGGGACCACATCTCAGCTGTGGGAAGTCCTTTTACATCAGTTGTAAAGAACGGCCAATTTCTGACATTTGGGTCTAGTCCATGTGACCAAGGGAGTTGGCAAGGAGGAAAATCATGAAGCGCATGAAAACTTTCTTTGCTTTCTTACTCAGCTGAGAAGCAGCCTGGTTTGATACAGGTAAGCATTCCCTTGGCATTTTATTTCCATTTTTCTAGAAACAAAACTGCTGCTAAGATTTCACCTACTCCCACTTCCAAATAGCACGAGACAGTCCACGGATGACCCATGGTGGAAGCAGTCTAAACCAGCAATATATATGCTGTCTTACTAGTGCTAAAACTGAACTCAGAAGACTCAGGCAAACACTAGATTTGAGCACAACCATCTACTTTGATGGCAACAGTAGCAGGACTGGAGCTCTGGTGCACAGTGCATAGCACAACCAGGGAAGGACAGAAATAAACTAATTTCCTCTGTAAAGCCACAGCAAAGCTTTATGACTGACAAGCTACTAGCATTGTCAAAATACTTTCTTTCCTTTTTCATTCTGCCCATCATACACTGTGACTGTGAAAATGGGCAGAAGGAAAAAAAAAGAAGAAACCCCAGAGATGCAGGTTCACACTAAGCATGCAGACCAGTATGGGAACGTGAAAGCAAAGTGGACCACAGAAGCTATCACAACCAACCCAACATAGTAGCAAGCAACAGATGCTTTGTTGTGGGAAACACCACCTTTCCATACTATGGACATTTAGGTGCTTGCTGATAAGCTGTAAAAAGGCAAAAGTGCAAAAGACAAGTGTGGTGTGCCAGAAGCAGAGAAAGGGAGACCCTGAGGTCACACAGCTCCATCTGCAATGTGCCAAGAAGTTATCTGTGTTGCTTTTTCAGGCAAGAACATATCAGCTGTCTTTCACAATGGTGGCAACCCACCTCTCTATTAGCAGTCTGATCTACTGCTTGAGGTAGCACTTACTGTTCTGGGGAAAAAGCTTTAAGACAGAGAAGAGGAAAAGGAGATCACAGATAAAGCAGTGATGCCCAAAAAGTGTGGTTAAATGCTGGTCATAGGAATGATGCTAACTTCTGCCTTCACCTTATTCACCCCAAGGGTAGTCCTCTGAAATGGCTGCACAATCTATCTGCATCCAGAAGAGGTGCACAAGCTTTAACACTTGGGAGCCACATTCTCTATGAGATGAAAAAAGCTGAATTTGCACTCAAGTTTCAAATTTAAAAAATTAAAAAAATCCAAAGGAACCTAGCTGTGATTGCAGGCAGTGATGAGGGAACTCATCTTAGGGCAGTCTTTACCTCAGCCAAACCTTTCATGTCCTTGAATTAGCAAGCCACTGCATCAGGTAGACAACAGTTAACAGTGAGTTTCTTTGTCACACTGGTCACTGGGACCACGGAAAGAAGCAGACCTCACTGAATGCACACAGAGCATTACTAATGTGGTGGGAAAACACTGCTCTCAGAAAAGTGCTCTTAAACAGTAGCCATACAAACTTCCCTCTCACTCAAGTGGCATATCATTAGCTTCTTCATCTGTGGTGCAGGTGAAAGAAAGAGTGAGGCAGACCACCACCTGAGAGAGGAAGGCAGACTCTAACACCATCCTTCTTATTGCTCCCTGGGATAAGGGAACATTTTTGGTTGGGAAGATGGAAATAACGCTGGCTATTCTTCCTCCTTCAGCATTTCTAATTAAGACTCTAAATGGTGCTGAGCACTACACCTACTTTGCCAGTGTTATACCTTCCTACTCTACTTTGCAGACAAGTTTCCCAAACTACAGCATTAAAAAATATACACAATGTTTATGGAACTTGAGAGTTTGCAAAGTTGACAGAAACTTGTGTAAAAATGAAGAGCTATGGGTACAGCTATTCCATCTCCTCTAGGATCAGAGCTAAAACAATGAATAGATGTTACATTATTTTGAACTAGATGACAATAACATATAATGTAATGATTGTCACCTTCAGGTGTTGCTGGTGTTCCTAAGTAAATTGTTCACCTTGAGAAACTTCAAAATATTGCTTAAGACTTCATCACAGTTCATTTGGCCCCAGAATTTTCCACAGGTAGGTAAGAAAGTGTTTTTCCTCACTACTTAAGACTGTCTAACCTCAGAATTGCCAAGATGTCCTCACACAGCACTGTGCAACCTTCTGTTTCTAAATAAGACAGATCATTCATCGTTGTGGATAGCACCTCCAAAACCATGAGCAGGGTTGGGCTCTGAGGCCTGTTTGCATCAATTAACATCACAGTGTTCAAAGATCCTGCAGTTAGAACTGGAAAAACTGTGTCCCAAGCTGGATGCCATCACATCCAACCCAAGCTGGCTAACCAGTTTGGATGCAGCCACCAGTACTAATGTGACTACGCTGTTTACTGGTTCAGGTTGATGTCTGCTGGGCAAAAGTCATCGCACCATATAAACATGCTCAGAGCTAGCTCAAGGACCTCTGGCATGGTGCTGGTTACACAGAGCAGATGTGGCCTTCGTGGGGTGCAAGAGAAGAAAACAAACTAATCTCTGATTTTTGTAGGAAAAGCGGGAAAGGTGGACTCTACCATTGCTTCCCATTCCCATTTTTAACCCCAAAGCCATCCTTGCCCCTAAATTCTGTGATGCTTTATGCCTCTTGAAGCCACACATGCCAAGGTAAACAACTGCTTCAACCTCTTGTGGGCACCACTCAGAGGCTTAAGCTGTTGTGTAAGGGTCCAGTTTTGGGCACCTCAATCCAAGAGAGATATCAAGGTGCTGGAGCGAGTGCAGAGGAGGGCAATGAAGCTGGTGAAGGGAGAATAAGTCTTATGAAGAGCGATTGAAGGAGCTGGGACTGTTTCATCTGAGGAAGAGAAGGCTGAGGGGAGACCTCATCACTCTCCACAACTACTTGAAAGGACATTGTAGAGAGGTTGGTGCTGGTCTCTTCTCACAGATAATTAGTGACAGAACAAGGGGGAATGGCTTCAAGCTGCAACAGGGTAGGTTTAAACTGGACATTAGGGAAAAAGTTTTCACAGAAAGAGTAGTCAGACACTGGAATAGGCTTCCCAGGGAGGTGGTTGAGTCACTATTCCTGGATGTGTTTAAGGGTCATTTGGATGTGGTGTTGAGGGATATGGTGTAGGGAAGAACTTTGTAGAGTAGGGCTGATGGTTGGACTCAATGAACCCAAGGGTCTTTTCCAACATGAATGATTCTGTGAATCTGTGAAATGCGTGTTTATGCCTTAGAGAGGCCATATAATATATGACAATCGCTGTGCTAAGTGATACAAACTAGGGAATATAAAAGTTACATTTGGCATCCTGCCCTTACTGCAACTGTGCTCTAATTATTTCTTAACATCCCAATTTAAGGGCAACATATTGGCCCCAATTTTAAATTGTCTGGCATTTATTATTTTGTGTCACAGCATTAATGTTACATAGTTTTCAGATTCTTTATTGAAAATTGCTGATTGTGTATTGCCTGATAAAGAAAAATGTCTCCACTAGAATAATGATTTAGTGTAAATATGGTAGTATTAAGGCTAACTATTTAAAAATGCATCAAAAAAAGTGTTATGTGAGCTGTCATAATTTGTCAGTTTAATATCTTTGTCATTTGCATTTCTTTTTAAAATGCCAAGGGCAATTAAACCTTATCCTACCAGAGAAGCTGCCAAATTTCACTTGAAATTAAAACAGTACAATGTGTCATATTATTTTAATAATATTACACAATAAAAACAGAAACAGAAAAGAGAAGAAAAAGGAGACTTATATAACAACTGGAGCTACCAACAAACCAGCTAAAATATATAGGCTGTGCCTGTGATACACGCACACACACGAACTCCATAGGCTTCCTGCATTAGCAAACCCTTTCCCTTGATAGTTAAGGCAAAGCATTGCTGGACTATGGTCTAAATGTCAATAAGCAACTCCCAGCAACATACATTTTCTGCTGGCCTGAGATCACCATATTCTCAGTTCCATGCAAGCCTCCATAACAAAATACCCCTCACTCTTTGGACCAATACAAGTCCCAGTGAGAAAGACAGACGGGACTTGTGAGTCAGCAGGAGCTGGAGCTAGTTCAAATCCATCACAACTTTGTTTCCTGTAGAAATACCAGCTGCTGTCATTTTTGTGTTTGAATTACACTTTGCAAGGTTTCTACTGGCAATGATCAAGCCATGGATAAAAAGATTGGTTTGGGGATTTTGTCCCACTGTGTTTGCCTCTCTAGAGAGACATAGGATTGTCTTTATCATTACAAAATATCCTGTTGCTATTCAGAAATACATTTAAAGGGATTTTGCATACAATAAGCTGGGAAATGTCATCACAGTAATTTTTGATAGTTACTTTGCAGGACCAGTGATACTGAGCAAACTAAGTTTAAGCAAATATTCAGCCCTGGCCTGCTTAGCTTCTCCTGGGCCTTTTGCTTTATTTGAAAATTGAATGTAATCAGGGACCTAGTGCTGCACTCAAGTCCATATCTTTGCAGCAACTCAACAGCCCATTACTGACAAGTCTGGGTTGAGATTGTCTCCTCTGGGAGGAAAGCAGCCAACCATAAACATCATCCCTACTTCTGTTCCTTGTGAGAAGACCTACCACTGGGAGCACTGCCCCCACAAGGTGCTTGGAGAGGGTGGTTTTCTGCTGGTGTCAGTACAAACCACATTAGCTTCCATCTCCCAGTATATGGAGAAAAGGTAGCAGTTTTATTAAAATGAAAAAATCTACTTTATTCTGTCATCTCCAGCAGCAAATGGGACATACCCTCTAGTGCTCCAGAGCCAAGCATACATGGCTCCTTGGGTGTGGGAGAAGAAATCCAGGTGACCCATCTCCTCAGACATCCTGCCACTCTACGGGCAACCAGTGGGGGATGCTTGCTTTGGCCCTGGGCCCCTCTGTCCTCACCTAGGGGCTGCCAGGCCCCACCTGCCAGAAGGAGCGATTAGAGACCAACTTAGCTGCCCTATTCAGGATTTACTTCTGTCTGCTGGGAGAATGTTGTTAGATATTCCTATAGTCCTAAGCCACTTATATTTTCCAGTTATACTTTAGGACAAAGTCTCAAACATTTTATGTGAAAATATGAAAAAATTGAATCATGAGACAGAGAAAAAAAACCAAAACTTTTTGGTAAAATTCCATCCAGATTACTTTTAAAGCCCAAAGCAATCTGCAAGTCACCCCATATTTAAGCCTCAAATTTCCTAAAAGACTGAGTTAGAGACAGTGGATGATGATTAAACAGCACCAGACTAGATCCTTATTATTAGCCACTTGTTCTTTGGTCATATAATCTTGCTTTCCCCCCTAACAGATTCCTCCCTGCCCCCTCTGTTTGGGGTGTTCAAAGTCCCTGGAATGCAGGTTGCTTTTCTCAGTGCAATTGGCACCTCTGCCTCTCTTAATACAACCTTTCCTCCCCCAGACCGCTCTCTTGTGCTGTCAAAATTGTTGGCTCCTGCAACTGTGATCTGGTCCTTGCTAGAAGTGTATGGGGATATGTTACCTGTCAAATTTGGATTTCTACTTCCCTACATAACACTTGCTTCTTCACCACAGAGGACAGTGATGATCTAGAGCATAGAACAGGGGTCTGAAGGCAGTTTGCCAAAAAATGCACAACGACTAGATCATAAATATAAGGAACAAATTCAGGTCCTGATGGTCTGATGCTTGCTAGCTTTTGTCAGGAAACAGAATCAGAACTTGTTAGGAAACAAAATCTGTATTATATCTTTCTCTCTAAACCAGCCGGAATTCATGGTGCTTCTTTACAAGTACTGTAGCAACTGGAAGAGTTGCTTAAAATACCAAGAGCATGTGTCAGTGCAGTGCAACCACAGCATTTCTAGCTAAAAAAGAGACATTTGAAGTAGGGTAGGTGAACTATCACTACATTAGAAGATGCACCATCATTTTAGTCCTACATGTTACTTGGTTACTTCTAGTGCAAGCTCCTACAGAGTTCTTCCAGACTATGAATTTACAAACTTGAAAATAATATTGGAAGCAGCAGCATCACCAGAAAGTTTAATCCTCACAGAAATGTTTTCCAAGATCATGGCTTTATAAGCACACTGTTCCAGCTTCTGGGTAAAAGGGCATAAGCAATTAGTATTATTCTAAAATTACAACAAGAAGAATTCAACTTTCTAGCGGACAGTGACCTGTGACATACTATAGCATCCACTTCAACTGGAACCATGACTGCTAATAGGAGACAAATAAAGACACACAATGTAGTGTAAAAGAGTTGATTACTGCTTTGTATTTTATTGCCCATGCACAAATCATTTTGTGATCTATAGCAGACAGCATATGAACCCAGTAAAAGTCAACATGGCATCATCAATATTTTGCATGTATATAGACAGCCATATTTTGCAAGGACAATGAGTGAATACATACATGAAAATGAGATAGAGAGCAAGAAGATGCTGTTGTCCTTTACAAAAACATCTTCACAATGCTGGGAAGACCATAGGCAAAGTACTACCAAAGATCAAAATGGGAGGTGCCAGCAGGACCCGACTGAGTTTGCTGCTGGAGTTTGGAATTGTCATTGCGTCTCAAGGGCTGACAAATGCTGTTACGCTGCCACTGTCTCCAGTGCAAGAGGTTTTGTTTCAACAGGTTTCCAGACTGATCAGGACAATTCAGCCAAGCTTATGCCCTAGATGGCCAAAGGATTTGAGAGCCCTTTATGGGCAACAAGTGAACCTTACACCACATTGTGAGATCATTGTCTAGCTTAATTCTGCACATAGATCTACTGGGCCATCTTAGAGGTTTTTTAACACTGTTGAGTCGATGAGAAAACTAGGATCACAAGCTGAAGCACACCTCCCAGCATGCCTGAATGTTTTTTTTACCCTACATTTAGAAAAATTCATCCTGTTTGCCTCAAATTCAGGTAAAAGACTACAAAGTATCTGTAAGGTCAATTTCTTAATCAGCAGTCAGTACCATCAGTCTTACATTTAAAGTCCTACTGACTTACTGAAAGACAAAAAATGACCAGTTACTTCAAAAGCAAGGGAGTTACTGTCAGCAAACAGCTTCCTGTGTCTCTTACCCTTCTTGCAACACATGATATCATGCAGAAGGCACCTAAATTGACACTTGCTATTCACAGTACCCCACAGAATTTCAGGCCTCAAGTTAAATAGTCTGGCTTCAATGAAAAGCTCTTAAGTTTTACTGCTGGTCAAATATGAAGTTTGATTTGCTACTGGGTATTCCTCAGAGAAAAGATATTCAATATGCAAGACCTTCAGTCCCTTTAAAACAGATTATTTACTGGAAGGCATAGCCTGCAGCACAGCTGAAGAACCTACATAATTCAAGGTAACGATTAACCACAGCTTGTTCATTACTGCTAAAATAATATTCCAAGTGCGAAGAAGTAGTATAAATCCCCAAGAAACATTAAACAAGACTTCTCAGTTTCATTCAGTACTAGTATGGTATGCACAACGTGGCACCTTGATATGGTGCCACTCACCCTGATGAGATCCTTCCCTCCAGCTTTAGGCACCTCATGCTGGCACACTCCTTGGGTATGAATGCATGTGTGACACTTGTCCACTTTAACATGAGGTCTGTCTGGGCAGGACACAGCTGGTGAAGAGCCCTGGGGGAAGAGATGATGCTGATCTCACTTCTTACAGGAAATCCCCCCCAAAAAGTATCACTTGTGAACATGTCTGTTTCCGCAGTTTCTCTCTTCCTGCTTCTGCAAGTTTCTCTGTACTTTTATATATTTTCTTTTTTCCCATGAGTTATTTCCAGTCCTTCCTTGTTTTTTTAAAACAAGTTCTGTTATATCACTGCTGTTGCTGTGCTTGATGTGTCTGGCCAAAGCAGACGAATGCAGCAAAGTCAGAACCCAGGACATGCTGGCGGAGGAAAGCAGGGGGCTGGTGGCTGCCCTCTCCTGCCCTTAGTGGCAGGCAGTCTTGCAGCTGAATACCTGCAGCCAGCCCATCACAAACAGCTGATGCCAAAAAAATACAACTAGAACTGTCCTGATCTGCCATACACAGATGGATGAATATTTTATTGTTATTCCAGGAAAGGCTTTTAAAAGAACACGAGACAACAATTATGTGGAGTTGTCTTGGTACACAGATTAAAAATATAATCAATCTAACATTTAAAGAAAAGAACCCTTTTAATGAAAACATTGTTTCTTAAAACCACAAAATAACACAGGCCGAAACTAAAAGGGGAACATAGGTGACCTATTTGCAACACTAATATTATTAAATAACAGTTTGGGCCAGAAAATTATTTTAATGATGTCACAGAAGATGAGTGATGAATTACAGAGATATTTCTGTTATGCAGAGCAGAAGATGGAGTTTTGCCCAACAATTATCCATGGTCTGACTTTGAAAGTCTCTTTGGCAGCATGATGAATTTAATAACAAAGGCCTGATTCACTGACACTGATAACCAAATTGTTATTTCTAACACTTGTTGGCTGAAACTCACAGCTGTGCTAATACTCTGCAGTTCTGTATTGCCAGAAATAGCATCTCTTTAGGAAGAAATCAGGCAGGTATCCAGTTTGTATACATTAGCATGTTTACATTTCAATTGGAGAACCACGGAAGGACAAATTAATTAGGCAGTTAGTTTTATGGTTGCAAATATCCTGATCCTGGCTGTTTGATCTCTTAAGTGCCCAGATTATGCCGTGTAGGTTTTCAAAAGTGTGCTCGCATCCTTGTAGAAGTCAGAGGGCATGGGCCAGATCTACAAAGATATTCAGCTTCACAGTCCCCATGTTGGCACCCAACTCCATTTGGTTGCAGTTAAGGATCAAGAGCCCTAAAAGCACCTCTACAGACTCAGCTGTGTTTACCCAGATCCCTGTAGGCTCTTTGGAAATTAATATATTCCCTTCACTGCTCAAAGCACAGAAGTGGCAGGACTCTTGGAAGAGCTGCCTTGAGAAGGGAGCATGCCCATGTGGGGCTGAAACTCACTGGGGATTTGGACCAAGCTGACTGCAGGCAGAGAGAACCTCAGTGGTAACCACGGTGGAAGACAGAGCAGGGCCTTACCTTCTGCCATGATGTCCTCCTCATCTTCTGCCATGAAGTCCTCACTAAGGCTTAATTCCATTTGTTGGTGCATTGGTTTGCTGGTTTGTTTTTACAACTAGTTTTTAATTCTCCTTCTAAAAATGATTCTTTTAACTAATTTCAACTGTATATAGATGGTTTTCTAAAAAAATGCAAAGTATTGGTCACTGTTTCTACACGGAAAAAAATTAAATATCTGGAGTTACTCAGCAACCTGTTATAAGAGGCTTTGAGAGTAGTTGGTAAAGTGCAGAGACCAAAGCCTTACTTACTTTAATCTTCAAAATTTTGAAGATAGCAACCAAGCTGGAATCTTCCTAAGGCAAAAAATATATACACGCAGAAGAAAATCTGTTTCTATGGTTTTCAGATACTAGCTTCCCTCTTCCCCCTCCCCCCCCCCCCCCCCCCCCCCCCCCCCTCCCCCACCACCCCCCACCCCTCTCCCAAACCCACTCCACCTGATCCCA
>JANHGN010020985.1:28884-72725 GCA_024605025.1 Megaceryle maxima
AAACAACACCGCCAACAACCGTTTCTTTTCTGTTTCAACAACAACCTCCCCCCCCCCCCCCCCCCCCCCCCCCCCCCAAACTGTCCTTTAAAATAATTGTGACTCATTCCAGGACAGCAGATTCTTATAGCTGGATTAAGGTGACAGCCCTGTCAAGACTTCAATAGTATTAGTTGTTGATGCTGGGGAGTGTAAAAACCTGGAGAAATTAGCATCCCAGTCTGCCAGGGTATCTCTTGCCCACAGACGTTCTGTACCAGAGAGCAGGAATCCTTCCCCTCTGACCAGAAAATTCTGCCTCGTCATGGAATATCTAACACAAGTCATTATCATTTATTATGTTAAAGCTTCTTGAAAGCTAGCCAAAGCACCAAGTGTAAAGAGCATTCCTAATCTTATAATGTTCATTGTTTGTGGAATAAATATTAGGGCCATGTCAGTTTTTAAGTTCATAGATAGTGGCACTGTAATTTTCCATGATGCCAACATTTTGATTTCTGGATTTTTATTTATTTGTTTGTGGGTTTGTTTGTTTGTTTTTGTCTTGGATTTTATAGAAATCAAAGCATCAAGACCCTTCAATCTGTTTGTCACAGAAGTCTCTAGCAATACAGTTAAGATTGACCTGGACATCATAGCAGATATAAGCAAGAGTTTTGCTATAACTATTTAACCAACCAACCAAACAAAAAACCCACACACCCATAAAACCTCACAAAAATAAGCTATGTATATAGTATCATCACTGAAATTTACTGTCAAATATTCTTTTCACACACTGTAGAGGTCATCACTTTTAAGGTCAACATTATAGGACAAATTTGATGATTTGAGCAGGTTTCAAAGGGCACTGAATCTGCTGCAGATTCTGTGTCCTAATATGTGTTGTACTAATACCAATAAATCAGCGAGACATCGACATGTTCAAGTTTTACAGCAGTCAAAGAAATATGCACAATATCCATCCCAAAAAGCTCTCTTTTTACTCTGCTTAGTGATACAAAGTAATGCAAAAGGGAAATGCAAATAATGCATTTCATCACTGATGCAAAGTTGGTATTGTGTGTGCCTCCTTAGAAATCATGAAGTGCATTATTTGGCGTGAAAACGTGTGATCTAAAGTTGGAACATCAAAGAAAATAATAAAAAGTGCAAATGCATTCAATATTTTATCTACTAAATATAAAAGAGAATGAGGCATTCATTACAGGGAAGGAATAGAAACAGCTTAAAAGGAGACATATGAAAGAGATGAATTATCTCCTTTTCATTAGCTTTATTAGTTACCTATCCACATCTATTGCAGTCTGTGAGAGAGATTTCCCTACTGAAGTATATGCATTTTCCCTTCCTCACATATTTCCTGCATATAGCTTCCGAAGTAACACTGAAAAATCTTAAAAAGGCAGATCCTACATCACAGTTTAGGAAACACAGACTTAAAACAGAAAAAAACGACTGTTACAGGGTTAACAACTTGTGTGTCACATTCTACATATAGAAATTTGCTTTAATAAAGGACACTGAAAAAGAAGAAGCCACAAAAGCTAAAGAAACACATCTCCTGCAGCAAGTGAGACAGGATACAAACGAACCCTGTAGCTCCATTAAGAATGAAGATCTGTTTTATTTCACTTACCAGCATTATCCATTTCCCCTTTTGGTATTCAAAAAAGCAGAGTTCCCCAGAAAAGCAGCCGGTACAGTCTCGCTCTCTCGCTAATGAAGCTGGCTGCCCTTCTCCTGGTTATTAGACCTTGCTGGCAGTCAGAGCAAGTACTTCATGCACTGACTGCAGTAGACATCACCAGGAAATTTATATCTCCAAGGATGACAAACAGCCATTAGCTCCATTATAGGCTGATTAAGATTGTGCGAGCCTATCAAGTAGATACTTAAATCCCCCAGGGTTTTACCTCTTCAGGGAGAAAACAAAAGAACTCCAAGCCTATAATACTGAACGTTCGTTTCTGAAAAGTAAAAGTAACTCTAATGAGGATAGGTTTAATGGGTAGGAAGGCAAAACTTTAAATAAAAAAGGGATATATTACAGAGCAAAGGGCTGTGATTTATCGGTGACGCAATGGCAAAAGTTTTAAGGAGGAAGAATAGGGGGAGGAATCTGTGGCTGAGAAAGTGTTAGGTTAAATTACAATTTGTAGCCATTAGCTTTGGCTGTGCTTTAAATCCTACAAGTTCTGCACCTGATGTTCCCTATAGTTTGGAGAAACTCAGTACGTGGTTATCTGCAAATGCATGTCTATAATTAATTGCCTGGAGACATTCATTATTATACTATTCATAGATGAATGTAAGGAAAGGGTGAAAAGTAACTACAGGGCTTTAGTTCTTTTAAACTCAAAAGTCAAAACACATAGGATGGTGGAGGGATTAGACTCAATAAAATGTGAATGACATATGCTGAGATGAACAGGTATTACTTCTAAGTTTTCCACACAACCTGCGTCTCTGATGAACAGACTCTTCCACACAGAAATTAAAAAAAAACCCAAACAAATGGAAGAAAAAAAACCAAAACACAAACTCACAAACTTCCCCCCCCCCATATATCTCTCCTGGCAGCAGAAAGTGAATAGAAGCACTACATGAAGGGTACCAGGAAATTTGGGTTCCATCTCTCATTTTGGCACTGATTTGCTAAACAAGCATTTTGTGCCACAGTGCTTCCCAGTGACGAAAGAGAGACCATTACACACACTGCCTTTGGTGAAAGAGAATGTCACCAAGTACTGACATGATACAAATGCCACACGGCTTTTTATGTCTGTATTATATTGACATGAATCCCCCTCAGCCTCACAGCATCACATGAGCAACAATGTATTTAGATTTTCTGTTCATCACCCCCTCACTGCCCCTTTGATCTTAGTTGTCCTTTTAAAATGTTAAGTAAAAAGACAGTTGCAGCACTGATCTATTTACACTGATTAAGAAGTGGAGAGAATCAATGGCTGAGAGCTAAAGTCATCAGCAAGAATGGAGAATATCTAGGGCACGCTGGATATATTCTGTACTTCCAGAAAAGAAGCACTTGCAGGGTTAAGAAGAGACTAAAGATTAAAAATCTGTCACACTTCACATTAAGGTTCTATTTATAAGTGGCTTATAAAGAGCTTATAAAAAATAGAAGTTATCATAGGCATGTTGCATTAGTACATGTTATAATCACAGCAGCACAAAGGGTTAAAAATTACAAATAAGGAGCTTATGCTAGATTCTGTATCAGTTAATGACAATTGATTCATGTGCCAATTTAGGTAATTGGTTAATATGTATCTGACAAAATCGAGTTGCATAAGAGCACTATACTGGAGGCTGTGAAATGGCCACTCAAGAGATGCAACTAGTTTTCTCCAGATCCTCTGTGGGAGGTAGCTGCCTGGAGAGTTCTGGGTTCCTGGAGAAAAGGAGAAAAAGCAGGGGATCTTGGGGTCCTGCAGCACTGTCAGCCTGCTGGGGGGAGAAGAGCTGAGGATTGTGCCTCTGTGCCAGGATGCTATTGCTTAGCTATGGAACTAACCAAGGGAAAAGCAAGCTGCCTGTGTAAAAGGAAGAGATTTCCTGGTTTGAAGATGGGGGTCTGCAGAGCTGCAAAGCCTACAGGGGTCTCACTGAGCCAAATCAACACTGAGGAATGGTGACAAAACCAATGCAGGGCACAAGGACATATGTGTATCTTAATTCCTATCAAGTACGTGAATGTCTTGTGCTGATTAAAGTTGAGAGATTGGTTTTGAATCCAGCTGTTTGCTTTGAGTTTCACTTCAGCTCAAAATGATAGCTATGCACTTGAGCAGCCATCAGGCAATGGTGCAGCTATAGGAAAGCAGTACTGACCCTTGTGGCTGGGTATACGGGTGGGCAACAGCCTGTGCCAAAGAGCCCAAGGGAAGAGACAAAGCTGCACCTACTTAGACCTCAGGGAAATTAAGAGCTTCAGACAGCAAAGATCCCAGTGTGTGTGCTGCAGCTGAACTCCATCTGGTAGGGCAGATGAGCTTTATGGCATTCTTCATGGTGCTGGTCCCCCAGCCCCACAGATGAGAAGACCTATGAGATCATACCACAGCTCCTTTCCCTCCCACATGCACAAGTTTACTTGCAAAGAAGACATTTCTGAATACAGAACAACTCCATCACAATCCATAGTTGCATGACACCAAGATACTTCAGTCTATTTAAGGGCAATTTTGACTAAGGACTGAGTAGACCAGGACTGCAGAGGTCCAAAACTCTGTATTTCCCTTCCCAAAATCTCAACTCCATCCACCTGTATCCCAGTTTTCTTCAGCTATGACGTGGTCCTGGCTTGCAGTTCACTTCTGCCATGGGCACTTAAACCTGGGTTCAATTCCCTGTTCATCCACAGACTTCCTGAACAGTTTTGTGCAAGCTCCTCCAACATCTGACCTCCTACAGGAATAGCTCATATTATGTTCTCTCCCCACACCTCAACTGTGTGAGGATAAACACACTGGAGGCTGTGCAAGACCCTGGTGGTGCAGCATTAAGAGCTGATGAAGCAGCTAACTCAGATAATCAGTGCCACCTCCTAGAGAAGAAAGCATTATGGGGTACAAGAAGAAACACTAATCACACAAAACTCTAATGAACCCGTTGTTCAATGTACCTGATGTACACAGCCTGCTGCAGTAATGACATTTCACTCCCAGGAAAATCAATGAGGATTCACAGAGGCACTGCAATCTGCCCAGGTAGGAAGCAAATAGGTAAAGCAGGGTAAGCAGAGACCTCAGTGCCCAGCCATCAAAAACACTGTGAGTTGACAAGCCCACAGAATTGATGTACAGCTTCAGCCTAAGAACACATATAGAAAATATTAAATCTGGCTTGGATCAGTGCAGATTTGTCACTGCTAAGATCTGATTCCATAACATGCCATTTCAGGCAAAATGTTTCACTTCCCTTTCACTGTGTCTGTTTCTTCCCACACAGAAACCATCATGCAGGTGTCTCTGGGAGAAGCTATACTTGTTTTTAGATGCTGTGGGTTTGCATAGTCAACGCCAACACACTAAACATACAGCTTCATGCAATCCTTCTAAGTATCCACCAAGTCCTAGGGCAACGACTGTGCTGAGTACAAGGGATCTGTGGCCCTCCAGAAGATGTGTCTGTCTGTGAAGTACACTTCTCTCTACCAGTGGTGGGTTGGTTTCACAGGGAGAGAGAGTAAGACATTCTGAAGGCATGGGAATGGCAGCAAAAGAACTGGGCTCTGCTACAGACAAATCCCAATTTTTCAGTCGGTAACAAAGATTGTTACTTACTGCAAAAGGATGCTTTATAAACCACACCAAAATCATTGATCAGTAGCACCTCTATAAATACAAAGTTGTTAGATGCATGTCCTTCAGGCTTTAGGTACATGAAAACAATCTCTCTGGCACGTTCTTGAAACTTGATAAGCCAAAGGGAAAGACTCTTGATGAAGTGGTGAACGGTATGCATGGAATAGATTTCTCTAGGTTAGGGGTGAGTGTTCAGACTTCTAGCAGAAGTTTTCCCTAATCCTCAACAACAAATCCCAGAATCACTGGGACAAGGTTTTTCCAAATGTCTTTTCCTCACCTCACAGAGTCAGAAGAGTTTGAGAGCAGCCAGTAACAAGGATGCTCTTTTCCCCAGAAGAATCTATGGTTCAACCTGGAAATATTGTTAATAAACCACTATAAGAGCAGAGGATGCTTTATTTTGCTGAGAAAACAACAGGAGCCTTTTGTTCTCTGGAAGACTTTATCCTTGAACAACCAGACCAGATGCAGAGGTTCTGACTCTTGCTGAAAGCTGCAAGGGGAGAAGCAACACCACTGAAGTCAACAGATTTAAACTGATAGAAAACAAGAAGAGAGTGGGATCCAGACAGCAATATGTGGTCATTGTAGATGTGGAGTTTCACAGCACAGATGGGTTTTCAGAGGGAGCAGGAAGGGGCTGGACATATGTTGAGTGTAGTGCAGAGAGAGTAGCAGGGCAGAGTGAGAGGAGGCACAAAGACAGTGGGAGGGGAAAGCAAGGATGTGGGGAGAGGTCAAGAAAGAGGTTTCAGTGTATCATGAAGAGGGGTGCTCAGCAAGAGATAAAAGCATGAACAGGAAAAACAGCTCTAAATGATTGGCTGAGTAAATTCTAACTTGTTTCTGAATCCTGGCTTTTAGTGAAATCCTATCTAGAAAGAGGTGTGGTATGTGTTTGTTTTGAAACATCTGGAAAAATAAACACCATTTTTCCCCCTTTAGTTTTCCCACTAATCCCACTATGGAGTCAGGCAGCTTTGTACATGCCTGCCTGCCTGCCTAGCCCTGGAAATCTTTAAAGGATTTCTTGGATTTAGATGTGTTTGAAGGATGTATGCCATGCCCTGACATGACCAAAACCAGATATATATTATATATCTGCTAGTGTCACCACAAGCACAGCTGCATATCTGGCAATGGGAGCCTCAGAAACAAGACACCTAATGGCTTCAAGCATTTTTACTACTATTTAAACCAGTTCAGATCTATTGGCAGTCTGGCTGCCTTCAGGGTACAGTTAAATCTACTCAGGTCTAATTGACATGCTGGTAAAAATGCCATAAGTCTCCGACTCATCTGCATTCTGTCCTCCCTCTTAGACAGCCATTACTCCTCTATCGCTTCCTCTTCTTCCCTTGTCTTGCCCTCCCATGGGCACACGTACACACACAAGCTGGTCTGAAGTTAGTCCTCTGTGTTCTTCTCCTACTGGAAGTCAAACTCTCAGAACCTGTCATATACCAGCTTGTACAGACCCGAGTGGGACTGCAACAGAGGGAAGGTGTCTGGATCTGAAACTGCCACACATCTTCCACTGAACTGTCAAGTATTTGCTCTCAGAAACAAAATGTGCCCTTCTGTTTGCTTTTATGGTCTCCCAGAATTGGAAATTACTTGAAAAAGCAAATGGCTACTAAAGGGTTTAGGGCTTTTTATTTGGGGAAGTGCAGATGAGATATTTTCCTCTCTGTCATAAAAAAAAAATGGGTAAGTTTTCTTCTGAGAGAAAGGCTACAAGACCTGGACAGACATTTACAATCCCTCAAGTGGGTGTTCATGCATTAATATAACATATTGCTCACATAAGTGAATTCTGTCAAGCAAACTGAAATAACCTCTTTCCCTTTCTCTTTAAATATCACAAACAAGCGCATTGAAATGAGTTGCTATTCCTATGGAAACAGAGATGAGCTCCAACTGAAATCTTACCTCAGAGCATGCCCTTTGCTAACCAGAGTGCCAGGCTAAATTAGGCATAGGAAATAGGTTCCAAATAAGAATTCTGGGTGTAATTATAAGGTAGCAGACTGATAAAATCCTCAATATACAGTAATAACTGGGAATAGAACATTTGTATCCGTAAGTCCATTGTGAAATAAAGTATCAAACTCAAACGCCATTTTATGGGCTGCAGGCTTCCCACACCGAAGCTAGACAATTACAAAGCCTGTTTATAAAATGTTCTGGCTTTGAAAATCTATGAACATTTTTGAATGTTCTGAAAGCCCCATGATATTTGGCTAGATGCAGTATTTGTATTTGGACAGATTTTCTATAAAGAGGCCAATCTGAAGCTCTGGATACAAGGGCGGTCAGTTTTGGAGCTCAGTTTGTCTCTGACTCAGTCATACTGTGGCTTGTGCAGCAACACCTTGCTCTCAGTATTTGACTCAATGAGGATGGCTAATACAAGAAAAAATACTTCAGCCTTCTATTGCAGTATAGTAAGTGAACACACATTTTGAGTCATAAGGGACAAAAGGCCTTTTATTCTTCATAGAAATTTTTAATAAAAAACAATGGTTGAAAACCAAGAATAGGCTTTTTCAAGTAAAATCAAGTACCCATTGCAACAGCAAATATGATTAACCTGCCAAGGCACTTAGTGGATTTCCTGTCTCTGGAGGTCATCACATCAAGACTGGATGTCTTTCTGGATGACAACAATCAAACATAAGTTACTGTGCTCAACAAAAGAGTACATGAGAGTAATTTAAGGGCTTGTATCACACACATCAGACCTAGTAACCCCTCTGGCATTAGTGTTATGAACCTACACAGAAAAATGTCTTCATTACAGTTGCTGAAGTGAAATACCAGACTTTTATCATGCCTTAATGACTGCATATAATAGATTTTAAAAACATTTTACCCTGCTCCTTATCTCAGGACCTTATTCTTACCTTCTGCCCACCACTTCTCCTTTTGTGTGTTCTGCAGATTTCTCTCTTACCATCTTATGTACAGTAGAAAGAGAAGGAATTTAACCTTACTGAGAGGCATAAACATAGCTCTTTTTCTGTTTTCCCTTAAACTTTTCTAAAAGATAACTGAATAAAGGAAAACCAAGGAAAGACAATATATCCTGGTCTGAGGATATGAGATGATGCCCCTTTCATGGTGAAGCTAACAGCAAAACTTCCATTTCAGCGGGGCCAGTACTTCATCTCCAGACGTAAAATGGGTGGCCAGGCTTATGTTAAGAATAGGGGAGTTCCTGGGTATGTTAGTTTCTTTTAAGTAGTATGAAACAAAATACATGAAGAAAGACTTAATCAATGGAACAGAAGAGTGCATGTGAGATATTTATCAGCACTTATCTTAACCCTCTCTCCCATCTGAGTAAAATGAATGTTGAAGGATAATGATCAAACAAACACTGAGAAAGAAGAAGTCTTTCAAACTCTTAAGGCTGATGAATGCCTGCTACTGTGAAGTCAGGTGCTATACATGATGCACTGTACATTTAGCCAGACAAACTTGACTGCCTCTTTGGAGATTAGTGTTTTATAACTTGGTTCGTGAAACAGCAATCTGAGCTGACTTAAGTTGTTAGAAATAATCAGAGGATACTTCACAAAATCCACTAAAGAGAGAATTAACTTCATCTTGTTGTCTTACTATCTCTTCCCAAGGTCCTGTTAGTCATCACATAGAACTCACTGCTAACTTGTGTTGCTTTTGTACTCCACAGTGCATATTAAAAACTAAAATCCATCAGCCAGAAGTGACCTTTAAATAAAGGAGCACTGTTAGGTGCTGGCAGATGTTCTGCAGTATTTGGAAAGGAGAATGGCAGGAGAACCTAACTAAAGCAAAGTAAAGGACACTGCTTGAGTGTGTTCTTCCAAATAAGTTTAAAAAGTATCTATTTATCTATAGTTATATAAAAATTTACTCTATATATTACTGTACTGGGACTGCATTCTCACTTAATTGCGATTTCTCTTCCACATAGAAGGGATTCACCTTACCTACATATAGTCCAAGTTATGGTATCCATGAGCAATTGGTAACTGTATGATGTCTGATGGAATTATGTTTCATTTCTTAAAGCTCAGGGTTACTATTACTTCATCTCCTGATTTTCCTTGATGTTGCAAGGATTACTTTCATCTTTCATGGGCAGGAGCTCAAGCCGAACAGCATTGCAATGCCCAGCATTCCTAAACTGGGTCTGTCTATGTCATGCCAGCAGAGATCCCTGAAACAAAACTCATCTTTTTCCCTGTGTCTTCTTCCTTTGCTGTTTCATGACTTAAAGTGAGATATTTATGAATAAGAACTTCTCCTGTGTGATCAACCTGCTCAAGGAATCCAGCTAGTACTGCTAGTACTAGGTGCCTCATACTTGTGCCAAAGGATATTTCTTTTTAATGACTAACAGTTAAAGACTGACTTCACTTCTCAAGTGCAGAAAATGTGGTGAATTGATGGTGTCTTGGTGTAGGTGTAATTTAACTCTCAGTACCCTTGTTAGTGACATGAATGTCTGTCTGGTGTTCACTTTGACTTCTGCTGAACTCTTGTCCTTAACTGCTTTAGGTACCACATAGAGGATCACTTTACCTTGATGAGTTTCTAACACCAGCAACAAAACAGAGGTCCAAATGCACCTCAAACGTAAAAAAGGACAGGTATTTTTTTAATTGTTACAGATTATATATTTTCCATGAAAGAGGCTACTTAACAGCACTTGTTATTTTTTATTGTGATTTGGTAATGAAAATGTTTGCCAAAACATACTGCAAAATGTGTGTGACAAACACAGAGCCAAACTGGTATCAGCAAGGCATATCAGACAAATTGGCGTGCTAGAGATGTGCCATATGCAGGTGTTGGGAAAATATGCATTAGAGAGAGTTTGCTTTTGCATAATGAATAGACAAGGTAAATACTTTCCAGCTCAGGATGAAATTGTGTTACCATAGGCTGTACTTTCATTAGATCATAGCTGGCCAGTATAGAGGAATTAAAATGGAACCCTAGAGTCATTTCATGTGATAATGATGACAGTTTAGCAGCCCAAACTTTTTATTCTGAGTCAAAACTCTAACAGTGCTCCACTCCAGCATGGAGCCAGAGGTTAAACTACTGTTAACGCAACATAAAAAGCTTCCACTGCTGAGAGGTGTATTATGATGAACTCAACGATATGTTTTATATCTGGTTCAAATTGCTTGGAAGCTTTGCTCAGAAGCATACATGCATGTCTTGGGAAGAAGGGCAGAAAGACCAGAGAATTTGACCAAGGAAGCAACAATGAAACCAGGGAAACTTGGGCAAAACATCCCCCAAAAAAACTAAGGACCAAACACCATCTGAAGAAGACTGAGCTGTGAGCAATGAAATTAAACCCTCTTGTTTGACTCTGTGTTCTGGGAAACAGAACTTGGTATACAAACAGATGAAGAAATCAAAGACATTCCTGTTTCATTTTCTCCTCCTAAGTGAAAGAGCGTGTAAGATTGCATAAAAGTTCAGAAAGGGGCAAAATACACATGACAAGTTGGTTGTGCTTTTTCTTTCTTTCCTTAGCTATTACCTGAAATACTCTATTGTAGCATGCCTTTCACCTGGGCATCCATTCCCAGGGCATCATGCGAGGCAGTTTAATCCCTTTTGTGGTAAACAAGTCAGCACTGTTTTTCTGGGCTGGTAGTCAGACATAAAAAAAACTCCAAAGCAACATTTGTATGGAATTGTTCCTTTTCTTTTTCCTTTACAATAGCACCCACTTGCAGTTGCAGTGCCTATTTGGCGTGCAATCTAGGAATGCTGTAATTAACTTCTGAACACAGGTCTTTATATTAAAGCATTCACAAAGGCATGGGGGGGTGTGATGTATCCTGTTTCGTTGATTTCTAAAAATAACAAAATTTAATTGTGAACATGCTGTTTGAATTTGCCTGGAGAGCATATTTAGAAATGCAGGGAAAGCTGCCCTCTTGAGAGCAATATGAAAAAGCTCATTAAAGCTGCTACACAGGGAGGTTAGGTATTTTAGAGCTACGTTGCCCTTCTCTTTACATTGCAGGGTGGAGAGGAGTATAAACGTCTTTGCTTCAATGAGGAAGACAATATTACAGAAGAACCCTGACAAAAATACATTTGAAAGATTCTTTTTACTTGCATTATTAATAGTGTTTGAATTATTAAAATGTAATTAATTTGAAATAGCTAATTATTTCACTACTAATATAATTTTCTATTGTCACTGCTGTCAGCCTGGACAATGGGATTACAATGAAGATTGTTTCCTCTTGGTTCTCCATTTTCCACCTTGGTTTTCAAACACAGGCATACTGTCTTTCGATAATTCCCTTCCTCTAACTTGCTTTCAGTTTAGCAGTGTGGGTAAATGGCATAATCACATGCAGTCTTAACCTCCCAAACCTTCTGCTCTCTACTTGCCCTCTCAGATGCAGTCTTCAAGTCTGACAACTCCCAAACTCCAAGCATTTTGATGAAAATTCTAAATGGCACATTTCTATGTGGTAGCTTCAGCGTTACTCCAAAGCATTTTTTCAAACATCCTACTTTTAAATCCTTATAAAACCTTACCACTGAGCATAAATTACTTGACAGTGATTAACCTCTCCAATGCTTTGGAATTTTACCTAGACTTGGATAATGCTTTCTTTGTGTACCGTAGTTATATGAAAACCAGACCAAAGGAGGAGTATGCCAATTGACAAAAAGCTCATTGCTTGAAATTGTAAAGACCGTTTTGACTCCCAGTGCTGTCTCCCCAAATGCTTGCAACTTTCCTGGCTTGCTAATAGTTGCAAATTTTGGAAGGGTATTCTATAATCCTACATTCAAATCAAAACTAAAGTACTGAGTAGAACTGGGCCAAGGACTGTCCCCTGCAAGATCCTGCTTGAGATGCCCTTTTAGTCTGACAGAAAGCTACTGATAAATATCTTTGAGAACAGAAAGCTATTGATAAATATCTTTGAGACCAGTTTATCAAACTGCTTTACATCCACTTTATGGAGATTATATCTGAGCCGTGTTTCCTTAGCCCAGGTCTAAAACACAGTCTCAAAACCTTTTTGATGTCAAGATATATCAAGTCGAGATACATCTAGTGTTCTTCTTCATTAGGCTGCTTAGCCCTCCAAAATAGAAAATCAAATGGATTTAACACACATTTTCTCTCAGTTATTGACTTGATTGTCTTCTAAGTACTTGATAATCATTCAACATAACTCATTCTGGGACTTTCCTGGGATGAATGTTATTCTAACTGGTCTCCGCTTTTTGCTATAAAACACCACACTGAGATCAGGACATTGACAAGCAATGGCAATTTGAAAAACACCCTCTCAAGGAGCCAAGGTCATCTACCAATGTAGGTGTCCTGGGCCCATGCAGCAAACTCAGCTCTGCCGCCGTGCTGCAGGGTGCTCTGCTGCAGCTCTGCCAGAATGACTATGGCTTGCTCTGGGCAGCCCTACCTGGAAACAGTAATACAGATCCAAGTAATTAATTTGTCTTTCAAGAGATGGAGGCAGAGGAGACAGCATGGTACACTCACTTTTCCCCTCTGGCCAGCCCACCTCCACCTTCTGCCAGCTGATAATGGGAAAGGGATCTCCAAACTAAGGGTTGTGTGGTTGTACCAGAAGGAAAAAGCTTTTTCCACATGTGGTGTGGATAATCCAGGCCAAGGCAGCTACTCATCTAAGTGAGGGCTGTAGGAGATGATGGAAACCTGTAACTACACACCAGAACCCATAGAGTGGCCCAGCAAATACAGGAGGAGAAAACACCATCGGTGAAATGGTTATGATGAGTACAAATAAAAATCAGTTAAGGAGGTACATGCTCTCAAGCTGCTGTCATGCAGTTTACAAGATGACACGCCAGAGAAGTTGATCTAATATTGTGTTATCCCCACATGTTTCAATGAGCCCATATAAATTGAAGAAACAATCCCATCAATGCTTATCCATGTGAGAAATCAGCCATGCAGCCCAGTTCTCTGCACAGCTATACAGGTTCTGTAACGTTTTAGCAATTTAACATTTTTAGTAACTTTGCATTATTTTTGCTATGTTTCTTTTAGTAAAAGATTATGTTTGAAGATAACTAGGCAAATTACATTGATTTTTGACCTAGACCAGTCCACAAAGAGCATTTCCTACTACAGATTTAACAATCACATTTCTATTTTATGAAAGAAAAGTCAGGTGCAATAAGCCAGCCTTCTGATGTGCTTAGCCAGAACTTGCAGATTATCTGCTATACATCTCCCACAGGCTTTTATGTCCAAATTAAGAACTAAATCACTCTGGAAGCATGCTGAACAGTTAACCTAAAAGGAAGCATTCAGATACAATGTTGTCCTAAGACTGCAACCAGTAATGAAGTAGGACACCTTATTTCTTGCATCTTTAGGTCAATGATTTATCTGAATAAAAAATGGGTCACTGCATAATTTTCAAATTGGTAAAAAAAAAACCAAAAAAACCAAACCAACAACAACAACAAAAAAACCCCAACAACTATACTTTTCATTCTGACCTAAGGATATTATCAACTACACATTTCAAGACCTGGATGGAACTACACCATGGCTTCACCACCCAGAGTCCAGAACATGAAAATCTTTCATCACCCTATTGTAGCAACACAGCTTGCCCCAAAGCTTTCAGAAAGTCTGCAGCAGTCCTGGATATTCTTGAGGAATTGGGGCTGAAATGTATCAAGCATTTCTTGTGGGTGCTGTGGAGTGAGGGAGGTTTGCCTCCTTGGTCTGACAGATGCTGCAGATACAGCACCCCAACAGCTGCTTGGGAATTGCTGGAAGAGCATGACTGCTAGAGGCTAGTACTCAGATGCAACCTGGCTAATAAGTGCTATTCTAAGGGCCATTTTTTTTTTAGTTTCTCCCTCTGCCTGTTATAGTCATCTGTACATATATGTGGGAGGTGGCCAGAACTTACAGATGTAATTTCCCAGACTTCTGATTTTGGTTATACTACTTTAATGCTATAATTTTGAGGACATGGATTACATTCTATGAAATGTTGCAGTCATTTTTCACTGACTCACTTTTCATGATCATTTCAGGCAGTACTGAATAAATAATTGAGAAATGTTTTGGTAATTTAGTAAGAGTGTTCTTTTCATGTTTCATTTGCAAGATATGTCATAAGAAAACTGCTTTAACCTACTTTTAGTCATATATCTAGTGTCTATACTTTTATTATTTCATATAGAAAAGAATTTCTGTGGCATATGTACTAGCATTCATGAACACTTTGATGTTATCTTTCGACACTTATAGATTGTATACAAACCACTTAATATTACTGGGGTGCATTTTGTGAAATACAGTCTAAAAGCAAAAATCTAGCCAGGCACTCCTCCTCCAATAAAGAAAGAAAAAAGGAAAACATAAAATTGCTTTGAGATTGGAAGGAATGAATGATGTCGCTCTCCTAAGCTTCTGTGGAAAGCTTTTCTAATGATGGAGTTTTCAGGCTGGGAGAAGGAATTCTTATTTTCAGACTTTTTCAGACCACTCAAGGGAGTCTGCATTTACCCTTAGAGCTGCATACATCAAATCTAAATCTCTAGCACATCAGGAAAACATCAGGGTAAGCAATATCTATTTCAATGCACAATGCCAGTGGAGGTCTAGATGTGTATTTCTGAACACATTTTATAGATCCCTTTGAGTTTTTTTTTAGAAAAGACTCACTTCAGGTTCAGCACGTACAAAAACTTCAGTCAAATTACTCTAATGGTTTCTTTTTCAGAAGACTACACAATAAATGAACAACACAGCCTGAGAGTCTGCCTTTATGAACTTGTTGTGGACTGGGGTCAAAGCACTCTGTAAAAGTACTGGAAAACATGGTTCTAATTAAAGCTGACTTCTATCATAACAAATCAATGTCCAGGTGTGCAACAGGCTGCTGGCAAAGAGTAAGAGCTTCTCTTAGATCCCAAACAACACAGACAACAGATCTTGCTCATCCACTCCTCAGCACTTTCTTTGACAGATCAATATAAAACCCGCAAGCTCTGACCAAAGTACAGCAGAATCAATACTCCAAGGAGATCCAATTTCACCAGCACAACCAATAACACCGAGCTTGCAGCATTACCTTGGCAGAGGGAAGAGCAAAGGCTGATAATAACATTTTGTGTTGTTTAAATACACGTTTTATGGACTTAAAAAGATAAAAGGTGGGGCCTTCAGGAAATTTGAAATGCAGCCACTCCATCCACTCTGTGTGCTTTTAAAGACAGAGAGTTTGCATTTAAAAACACGAAAATTAATGACAACCCTGCCATGACTTCGTGAAAGCAGCTCAGGACAATCTACCAATTCTGTTGCAGGAGAGCCGCTCACTTCATATAAACAAGCCTTTATTTTAAATCTTCTCATCTGCAAGCAGGTGGGTGATCTAGGCAGGAATCCGGCACCAGAGAGATGGTGTTTGCTGATCAGCATAACAACCACCCCATCTAGTGTATCAGTCTCACATGGCAGCAGCTCTCTGAGACACAAAATCTCTCACCCACCAAGTTTTGCCCCCAGCAGACAACTGGCAGTCAGCTGGGCAGCTGCAGAGGTTAAGGCACCCAAACTGTATGGAGGTGACAGATAATGGGAGGTGCAGCAAATGGGTCAGAAGACCAAGGGGGCAGTTGGAAGCATATGGCTGGGATCAGGGAAGGATGTTTTAGTGGTTGCAAAGACCAGATGCTGCAGTAATTGTAAAGATGCTCTTAACTCTGAAGTCCTACCAGAAATAACTACACTAAGAGTTAACAAAACAGGAACTACAAGAAAATTAATCTTACTTTATGTCTGGGCAAAAGATTACATTTTTTATCATATATTGATAAACCTAAGCATCCTCACACAGCCTAAAAGTCTGTCTTTTCCAACTTTTTTCCATTTCCCTTCTCCAGCAGCAGGAAGGTTACCAAAGCTGTTGGACCTTATAGGGCAGGTAATACCATGAACAAAGGCAAAAGGAAGCTCCTTTACCTTATACATTCATCACAAGGAGAAAAAAAAAAAAAAAAAAACAAACCTGCTCACATGACTGAGATTTTCTTCAAGAAACTACATTGTTTAAAGCCACCAGCCTACTCACTGTTTTCTGTTTATAGTCTGTGTTTTTAAGATCCTTCACAGACCTGTTGGAAAATCCATGTTGGAATCTCCATGGCAGGGCAGAGCTGGAGCTGCTAAGGGTCTAGTATGTCAGCACTGCTGGCCACCACGGACAGATGGGCTACTTCAGTAACGGATGCTACATGAAGAGCATCACCACTTTTCCCACACTTGGTGGGCATTGCAGTGCAGAAGATCTGGAGAAAAAAGATTTTCCACTGAACAGGAACCAAGGACACTGAGCCAAAGGGTAGTTTGCTGGAAATGAAGTGGAAGATGCAGAGCAGAATCAACTTTTTTTTCTAGATGAAAAATCATTTGTTCTGTTTGTGGAAATAATGGTGGGACTAACAAAAAAAATCCATCAAAAATTGGAATGAAGTGATTTCTTCTGTTCCTGTTGGACATGATTCACATTTTAAATCCTCTCCATTTTCCATTGCTATCTGAATCAGTACTGTTTTTCTCCTCAGTTTCCCCTTGCCCTATCTACTCCCTTTGATACCATAATAAATGGAGTGAGATTATATCCTTTGTGTCAGAGAAGAAGAGCCAACACTCTCCTCACTTCCACTGACAGGCAGAAGAGGTTGTGGAGGAATTCTGTGCATCACAGACAATCCCCTCCTTTTCCTGTCCTTACCTAAGTAACAAGGAGCTCAGACAGAGCTCTCATCCCACAAGGAGACCCTCTTGCACGAAGTTAGGCTGCCTGGAGACCCCAAAGTGTTCATGTGTACTGTACCTTCATAGAGCTTTCAGAGGAAAAAGGTATAAGTTGCTGTATAATGCTACCTACCGTGAAATTACTGTAGATCCTTTCTACTTGCTCCTTGGTTAATTTCTTTTGGAAAACAATCTCACATTTAGTTTGATAATTATTGAGCCTGTGCCATCACAAACCATGTTAATGCATTGCACACCTGCTTACATAAGGATTGTCTTCAGAGGCTGGAACTGAAAAAGAAAAAAACCCAGGGTGGTCCCAAAGTGAATTTTGCCTTCTAAAGGACTGTGATATTGAACTTCAGGTTACCCCATCTTTGTAAAGTGTTGTAAAGAGTGGCATGGAGGGAAGATACTCCATTTGAAGACAAGCAAGGAATTTTGGTTCCTTGAACCACACCAGCTTTTGCTGCAGGAGTCTTCAGCATCAGAGTGAATCCCCCAGAAATCCTGGGATAAAAACTTCAGCAATGTATATCAGTCTGAGCCAAAGCCCTCTGAAGTCAATAGCAGCACTGCCAGACACAAAGTGTACCAACATTATGAATCAAGCCTCCAGAAACATGAGGATGACAAGAAAGCATGTAACTTTGTTCAGAATAAAAAAGAACAGTAGATTTTTCTGTCACTTTCTTCTGATTTCTGAATGCCTGGGCATGGCAGGATTGTGTTTTCAGAAGTTTTCAACACCAAAGAAGCCCAGTGGCCATTAAAAAAAAAAAAACAAAACCATCAACTAAAAATGTGACTGTAAGAGCCAAATCGAAACAGTATTAAACATTGGAAAGTCAAAATGAAATCACAAGCCCAGAAACACTGCAGTAGACTTCAATGGTACTTCAGTGTACTGCTGAGTTTCAAAGAAGAGGGCTACACAGCAGTTGAAGGTGAAGCTCAGGTGGGTCACAACCACAATAATGACTTGGCTGGACCATGCTGGTGTAGCCCAAGCTGCACGCTCCATTGAAGAATGGTTGGTCTGCTGGAGGTGTTTGGTCTCCTCCTTTCCTCCCTTTTCTAAAAGCCAAAGCATTTGCTGGGAGATCAAAATGTCTATGTCTACCAACACTACACCAAATAGAATGAAATGGGAGGAAAAATGTCACCACACACTGGATGGGGAAAAGAAGAGGGTGCCCAGCCCTTTCTCCTTCCATGTCAATCTCATAGGGGAATGACTGAAGCCTGCTTCCCTGGTCAGGGCAAGGGTCTATATGGGCAGACTTCAGCCTTCACACTTTCTGTTAGAGATGCATGATAGCTACCAATTCCTTACTTCCTTTCCCTTCCTTCCTTCCTTTCTTGGTTTAGAAAAATTTCATTTAAATGAACTGGACTGAACTGAAGGTAGCTTGTTATTTTTTTCATATATATACACATCATCATGCCCAAGAACCTATCAATGCCTATGGACAGGACATAGCTGACATGCTCTTATTCATTGTGTGTCATGAATTCTCAACAGAAGAACCCACAATGCAATTTTATGTATAAAATATGCAGCCCTACTAAAAACTGCCTTGCAATTCTACTCCAGAGTATTCCAATGCCCACTGTCTACATGACCCAGACAGTGTTCAGTGCTGTTACAGAAATGCATGGGCTGAGAGCAATCCACTTAGGGACTTCTCAGAGTGGCATGGAGGGAAGATACTCCATTTGAAGACAAGCAAGGAATTTTGGTTCCTTGAACCACACCAGCTTTTGCTGCAGGAGTCTTCAGCATTAGAGTGAATCCCCCAAACATCTGGGATCTACCAAATGCCACTGACCTTGGCTTCTGATTTTTCCTTGGTATAATTATTATACTGGCTGAATCACTTTCACAGTGATCCCAAATTGCCCCAAAACACTAAAGTCGCTCTTACAACAACTCTATCTAAAAGATTAAGCTCCCATTAACAAATGGAGATTAGAAATACTGAAAAGTGCACATAATTTGTTAGATTTTATTGACATGTAAAAGGATTAGGATCAGAAATCATTTGCATGTATTTTTAAAACTCAGCTTCTGGTTATAAATATATGCAATTTGAAGCATCTAATCCTGAGTCTGAGAGGGAGGGGCATATTGCCAGTTACAGAGCTCTTTCTGGATTTTTTCCCCCTCTTTTTCATTATTATGATAATCAATGTTTATATAAAAGCATTTTTGATCAAATCTCATTTACTTCATACATGATATTCATGAAGCTTAGTTTTCTGGGAATTACTTCCTCTATGAGGTATATATAACTGAGACAAATTCACTGGAGCAGAAGTATGGAGTTCTAGTAAGTATTAGAATTCACTTCCAAGTTAAGAGTCTGAACCAAAATCTTCTTGATGTAATTCCTTTAAAAATAGCAGTGGGCTTAGAAGACAAGGAAAACTTGTTTATTCAATGGACTTCTCACTGTCAAGACCCTGTTGCCTAGAATTCATCTAAATATTCATCTAAACTCATCTAAATATATATTTATCTTAAGCCTAGGTTAAAAGTGAATGTAACACAACTTCTCTTCAAAATACCAAGGGATAATTTCCTTTGGTTTTGCTCTTTCATTTCACTTATTGTCAATTATTTCTTTGCTGCTTGGGAGAATTCCTTCCCATCTCTTTTGCTTCCCTCTGCTTTTAAAGGAGGTGGATAAGACAGCCTGCCACAGATGGGGGGACATAGGTATAGGTCTTCCATCCAACCGAAAAGCAAGACTCATCTCTTATCTCCTTAGCCCAGTGCATCTGGTGCAGGTGGACAGCTCGTATGTTCAGTCTGTGTCCTCTGCTGTCATTCCTGACTTGGCCTGAACACAGAGCAAAAAAACCACCACAACTGCAAAAGACCCTGCTCATTGCCAGTGCAAAAGACTTTATTTTCATACGCTTTTTAGTGTGTTTCCAGATCTGGTTTTAAGTGCTTCCAGCAGGGTAGCCTTCACTGTTCCTCCTGGTAGACTATTCTCCAGCCCAATAAATCTCACTCCCAAGAAACCACTTTTACACATGCATCCTCCTGCGCTTGCAGTATTTTTCCAATCTTGGCCTGGAATGACTGGAACAAATGTCGTTTTCACCACAGAGTTTACACAATAATGTAATAAAGTTGCAAAGCTGTTTGTGCTCCACTAAGCTACTTTCACTTGCCAGGAGTTTATGTGGTACCAACTTGTGTGTTGCTTGCAACAGATAATTTCTAATTTTAATAAATTACAACAATTCCAACAAAGTTCTAAACCATCTAAACCAGACAATATTATTGCAAACATCATAGAAGACATAAGAAGTGTAGATAATCCCTACTTAAACTGCTGACACTGAGACTGAGTCTGATGGGCCTTTTTCTCCCTGAATTCAGCAGACCAGTTACAGACATCTTGCCAGCAGTTACTCTGTCAGTGATGTTTCCTTTCTCTTTTTTAAAGATTGGCAGATGCATTATTTTAGACACTGCTAAAAAAAAAAAAAAAAAAAGCACTTTAATTTGCATTTTACTTAATCCCTCTTGAATTAAGAGTGATTTCAAAGTAACGGCTAACTTGCTATTAAGCAATTACTTTGCTATTTCGAGATGATGTGCCACTTCCCTCACTCAAGGATGGCCAAACCTGTGGAGCTGCCTGTCTGCCTCTGTGGCAGACATCAAGTGAAAGTCTTTATCATTTGTCCTCATAGAAGCTGTGAGGGGAGGAACTTTTTTCCTGGGTCTGGTGATGCTCAGGAGAGCTCTTTGACACAGAGTCAAAAAAGGTCAGGCAGCATGTCTGAAGCCTCAAGCTCTCCACAAAATCTTTCACCCCTGCAGCTGAAAGTAAGTCATTCACTCCACTGTTTCCCTCCAGGTGTGGCAGATCCTGCACTGTAAGACTGTAACATTTAGATGCTTTTTCTGATAGAACACGAAATGCACAATCTGTACTACAGTGGACTTATGTACTATGTGCCCAGTGACAAACATCCATAACACAGACTGAAATGGGTGCTGTTGGCTGTGAGCTGAAATCACCTACAAGATCATATATACATGCACCAGTCTGCCATGTGAAGATCTCATGATCTCATTAGACTAATCTCAAGTTGACTATATAAGTAAGAGAAAGCTCTGAAAATTACTGCATCGGACCTTTGGAAATCTTTGCCTAAAATAATTTTTGCTGATCGCAGATCAAAAGTTTCTGTTTATTTTAACTTCCAAAGAATAAGGCAAAAATCATAGCAGCTGTGTCTCCAAAGACTTAAATAGCTGGGTGACAGCATATTTTTTATATTATTATTTGCTATTCACTAAAATAAACACAGTGTGAAATATTGCCATTCAGGTTTTTTTGCAGCAAGGCATAACAGGAAGGCATCAATATATTTTTTTAAAATATTCAAGGCTCAAGATTCAAATGGCTGGAAGAAAGATGCAATGCCCCAAGGAAACTCTAACTCTCCCTCTCAGCTCACTCCTAAGGATGTAAAGTTGAGAGTCTACTCACAGAAATACAGAGAGAGATGCCTATTGACCCAGTAATGAAAGCAGCATGCCATGCTTCATCCTCAGGGTTACAACAGTCTGTATAATGACTGTAGTGTCCACCTGTCCCAAGTGGATTACATTTGCTCCAACTGTGTACATAAAAGGACTTCAAATCCAATCCTTCTGAGCCTGCCAAAACTGCTTTCAATAAGGAAAAAACCCCCAGAATTATGTCTTATAGATGCTGCCTTTTCATGCCATGTTTTGGTAGCACCCAGCTTTTTTTCAGATAAAATGCTCACAGTTTCATCACTGGTTTAAATAGCTAACTTTAACTGTAAGCCCTGACACTGGGCAACAGAGGAAATAAATTAAAAAGTGGCAACCAAATGACTGATAATTATCCTTTCATTCACAGAGTTTAAATATAGCTGCCTGTGTTTGAACACACAGAAGGCCTGCAATTAGGACATATTCAGCTGCAAATGCACCACAATTCCTTCTTTACTGTTCTTGTAGATGGTACAAAACAATACTTCAACATCAGTTCTACTTGGTGCCTGTAATTTTCTTGAGTACTGTGTACATTAGTCACAGATGTTATCTTCAAAGCTGTGGTTCTCCCCTCAAAAAAGGAAAAAGCAAACACACGTGGTCTGGAGGGGAAGCTCTGCTCAAGGTGCTTGTTAGGGCCTGGTTCCATGAAATACTTCCTTATACATCCTGTTTCCTTTCAAGAAGGCATGTGAACCTTTAAAGAATTTGATATCCAATTATTTAGCCATAACAAAGTAAAGTGGCAGTGGTTACACTTGTCCTGTATAGGTGGGTGGGGGCCCTTAGAATAATCACATTTCTGTGCCAGGGAAATTCTGACAATTCTTTGCTGCCTTTGTTCCTGTTCAATTAGAGGAAAAACCCACAACCTTCCTGTATCAAATTTTCATATGATGAAAAACTCTAAAAAACCTGGATTCATTTTTTTTAAGTGACAATTAACCATTTTCACATTTTGTCAATTATTTCTCCTGAAAATGCAGAAATGTGACTGAAATCAGGCCTGTTTCTACCAAAAAAAAAAAAAAAAAGTGGATTTTTACAAAACTCTAATTTCACCAGGATACATTTGTATTGCTTGAAAGAAACTTTAGCTTACTTTACTACCTTGAATAATGCAGGGATTATGCCAGACTTCAGCCTTTTCCTGATCCTCACCACTGTGCGAAGCTTTATCTTAAAAAGGCTCTGAAGCTATTCCTAATATTCAGCATTCTTTTTTTTTTTTTTTTTAAGAATTATTAGGAGCCTTTTTTTCCCTTCCCAATGAGTTCCTAAAATTGAAATAATCTCTGCCATGCCCATACAAATTCTGATCGTTATTTCCCTGTGACAGTCAGAAAATACTTATGTTTGCAGGCTCCTATTTCATTCAGATGTCAGTATCTGAGGTCAAGTGCCTCCAACATCTGGGAAGCACTGGAGTGAATCAAACTCGAATAGGCAGGACAGAAACTGACACATACACAGCCAGATCTAGAAAGAGGATCATCAGAAGTGATACATAAGGCTTTTGACACAATATAAATGAGATTTACTGCAAGCTGTAGAGAAGATAGCAAAGAAGCTAGGAGAAGAGAAGGGACTGAAAGAGTAGGGAGAAGGTGAAAAGAATAAAGAGATTAGTGTCTTTTATTTTCAGTGGAGTTTGGATAGGCACAACTTGAGTAAAAGGTGGCAAAACTGAGCTACCAAGTGATGCATCCATCTAACAGAAATAGTGTGTGGTACTGTGCACCTGGCCAAATTCCCCAAGTGGGAGCAAACACTATTTGTGTGTGAGAATCAAATCATGTCCAAAATTGAAGAAAAAGTAACTGCTTTCAGTAGGAGTCCAGTCTCCCCAGATAAGTTTTTCTTCTTGATACTGTAAATTGTTCGAACATTAAAAAAAATGTAGGCCAAGATTTGAAATACATTTTTAATTAAAAACAACTATTAAACACTACCTTTTTTCTGTGGAAAAAAAAAAAAAAAGAAAAAAGAAGACATTTAGTAAAAAATATTATCATTATTTCAAAGAGAAGCCATTTAACACACAGTATTTTAGCACATGAAGAATCTCCACGTTGCCATCTCCTGTAGACCACATTTCCCTCCCAGCCCCCCACGGTTCAGCCCTGTATTTCTCTGAATGTGGCCAAGTGGTTTTAACAACAACGTGATAAATGGCATGGGCCATGTAGAATGTGCAGAAATAGATGAGAAAGGGTAGAAAAGTCTTACCACCAAAGCATGCAGTGGTTTAAGCTACATTTTAGCTCCACTTTGTTCTGAAGTCCTCCACCTGAGAGCTTAGCGGACTTGCAAAATGTAGCGGCTTTGAAGCTTCAAGCTGCATTAAAACAGTGCCAGTGCTTCTGAGCCCATTATAGTAACTAGTTGATACTAATAAAATTTACTAGTATTTCACTGCTTCAGCCTTTCAAAACTCGAAAGCACTCATAGGATTCATACAGCACAACACATTCAAAGTCCAATTCTGCATCCAATGTGATAGGGAAAAAATTTTCTCAGCTCACCACAGAAGGAAGTGTTGACTGCCTACAAACTCTGCCTGTGTTTCAGGAAGATCACAGTGCTTTCCACATGAATGAAAAGCAAGGGCATCCCTTGTTGTGGTGGGTTTTAAGACTGACAATTTCAGAGATTGAGTGAAAAGTGATAGAGCTTTGAACACTGAAGCCAGGATTTTCTATTTTCTTCTAGGTATTTTTCCTTTTGTGCTACTTTGTACCTGAGAAAAACTAACTTCTGCATCTGTTAAAAACAGCAACATGATAGGTGAAATGCTAGGGGGGGGGGTGGGAAGGAAAAAAAAAAAAAGGAAAGAAAATAAAAGATTGCCAATGAAGATATCTTTGCCTTATGCTAAAGCATATTCAATGAGAACTACTGAAAATTCAGAAGGAAGACTAATACTAGTGTTACGGAAAACTGAAATCTTACAGGTTTTCTGGCACTGAAAATATTGTGACTTCAAAAAGGAAAAATAAATAAAAATTTAAATTCTTCACCAATCTTTAAAAACCTGCCAACTGTACCCAACTGTTTGACCTTAAATAGTTCTTGCTTTTCCAAGAAATAATGGCAAAAAGAGCAAGGAGGTGGGGGATGGGGAAGGAAGAGAAATGATTTATGGTAATGATGAATTTGACTGGTGAAACATTTAGGTTTTAAAACCAAAACAAATGCCTTTTTGGAACAAGTTGTTTATATTCAGTAAGATAAGTAAAAAGCCTTCTTCAGTTACTCTTTACATCACTTCTTTAGGCTTGGTACTTGATGTGCAGTCTGATACTAAATAGTTACTTGCTAGAAGCCATACGCTAGCAGGAAGTGCTAAATGCCAAAGGGCCTCGAGAAACTAAAACACACACAGTAGCAAAATGCTGAACAGATCCCCCAGTCAGCCACTGATTAGCTGCTGCAAAATACACATTAAATCCTACGCTGCAAATGTTTGCAGTACATCCTCTACTTAGCCAACCATGAAGATTACTATCACATTTAGAGAATCTTTTTTTTTTTTAATCCTGAGCCCAACTCTGAATGTTTGATTGCAAAGTTGCTGACCCAGAAACTGAATCATGTGTAAATGACACAGAGTAAACATGGCTTGCATTTGTAAATCATAGTGTTCCCTGCGTTTCCAGCGTTCCCCATTTCACACTTAATCAGGATTAATACCAAGAACATATCCCAGTTATTCTGCAAGAATTGCTGTGGAATAGTGGCTTCTAGTCGAGGATAAAACTGGCAGATTCTTATTTCCTATGCAATATTGTATAAAATCATATTAGAAACAGCTGGCATTATTCTGCACACACTTCTTCCCTGCATGCCTACCTAATCTTATAAACTAAACCAGTTTTCAGGAAGACTTAAACTTTATCCATGTTTGCATTACAAAATGTTATATGATTTCTGGGGTTTTCCTCAGCATCATTATGAAACTACAAGATATATGTAAGGATGACTGGAATGAGATTTAACATTATGGGATGATGGTCTAGGTGTGTTTCCAGATTACTATGAAGAAGAAGATGCTTCAATTCTGTAAGTATATGTCAAATTTCATACAGTTAAGATTGCTGCCTTTTTCTGACAGGTCTAATTTTCAAATTGATAGAAAAAATATTAATGTGGACTTAGGGACAGGATGCACTATTCCTTGGAAATTACACAGCCATGTTGATTTAGTTTCTAAATCCCCCAAAACTATGATTTGTCTTAACTTCTATATATTTTTTTCTACCCTAAATTACCTGCCTTGGGCTTCTTGATAAGGTCTGCATGTTGCAGACAAGTCCTGCTTGATAAAACAGAGAATGTTTTCCCATAAGTCCCATATTTTAATTTAATGTACCAAAACCAGCTAAATTAGTTACAAGTATTCTCCCACATCATGCTCCCCTTCACCCTCATCTGATGACTGAAAACCAACATCTTTCTAACTGCCTCCTCAAAGCACATCTGGTGTCTTTTTCACAAACACTGAACTCAACTCCCATAGATCTTTGCAGAACTCTTGCTTGTTGTATATGGAAATTGGATGCAAGAAACTGGAATCTGTGGCCATTTGGGGAACTACAAGTGAGGAGGGAAAGACAGGCAACCTTTAACAGTTACCTACCTACCTAGCCAAAATGTATCTTTTTCCACAGGTTCCAATCCCCCAGATTGTCAAATCAATCTCTAGATAAGAGTTTTGGAGGTTTCACTCTTTCTAGATGCTCAAATATCTCTAGCTGTCAAAACCATTTTGTTTCCTTCCCATCAGCCATAAAGTTTGTCCTTAAAGAAGAGAATCTGACATTCATTAAGTTTGCAAAGTGAATCACTGTAATCATGAAAAGCTCCAATAATTCCAAAAATCATCTATTTTCTTCCCATCCAACATCAGCCACTCTGACCACTACATGAAATCTTCCCCAGTTCTTCACTAAAGTGGATGAGCTTAAGCTGTCCTTATAGGCACTCCATTCTGGAGTCAGCAGCAGAAGGAATTGTAGCTGCTGATCATTATACTTTTTAATAAATTTACCTGTGAAGAACCAGTTTGCCAGCCAAAAATTACCAGAATAATCCTGGGATGTATACGTTTTGAGACAGGACTCTCATTTGTGCTTAGCCTTTCACTGTCTGTTGCAACCCAGTATCTAGGGTATAGCCTGAGGTATTGACGACTTGCTGTCTGAATTCACAGGTAGATATTTTATAAAATCTATCATTACAAAGGCATGAAAAAAATTACAAAAGCAATGGAAACAGGCATGAGAAGCTCACCTCTCTACCTGACAGGTGCAGTTCTTACCAGGGGAACAAATTATCTGTGACTTCTTCTTCTTGCTAAAGAATGAGACCTCAAGAGGAACTGCAACAATATGACAGTGTCAATCCCAGAGTGGAGAAATGGGTGATTTTTCAACTTCTGAACAGCAAAGTTCTCTTTTCACCAAGAAGTACCTTACCACAAACCTCACCACATTCAGAACAAAATGCAAGGGTGTATAGCAAAACCCACAACAGTAAAAAGAGAGCAATCTGAAAACTGTCTTTGAGGACATGCAATTAAAGACTTGGCACTGCAATAGCAGAGTTTGGTGTCTGAGGGCTGTCATGAACAGAGGCACCAGCACTGCTTTGCAACTGGAGCACAAAGGCAGCTGATATGAAACAGAAACCTCCCTCTGCACCCCTGTGCTCACCATTCACACAGAGAGATAGGGCAGCCCCATACCCACCAAATCTAGATTTTAGACAAGTTTGGGGAAAGCATTTGAACAGGGTCTTAGTTTCAAATACAGTTCAGTCCCCATCTATGCTGGGCCAATCAAGAAATTCAGCTAATTTGATCCACCTTTAAGGGGGGTTCAAATATAGTCACTAAATGTGGAATGCTGCTTAAAGGTATGTAATTTAAGCAGCATTCTTCTAGTAGCATTGGCACTGCTCCAAAATTTTAGGATAGTATTTTTTTCTTCATTGATCTCCTAGAGACATCTAGTCAGGTGTCAGGTGAGAAGTACCACAGTGTTGAGAAGCGATGCAAAGGCTATACCTGCCACAGAGGCTCTAAACTTCAGTGACACTGCACTTTTTCAAGGTCTAAATCAAAAGTCTAGATTGTGCCACCCTTACTTATAATAAGGGTCACCTTATTCCTCACAGGGTCTTACCAGAAGTAAAGAAGATGTTGGAAGGTAAAGGCCTGATACAACAATGTGTAAGGTGACAGACCAGAAAAGGAAATTAAGTAATATTCTACCACCAACCCTAAAAGAAAAGTCCATCTATAAGAAGAAAAAAAACCTGAAAATACACAGTCCTCACAAACTGGACTGCAACTGATGAAGCGAGATGGTGTAAAGTGATACCAGGAAGTTGCTACTTTCTGCATATGATAAAAGCAGAGAATGGAGCATGGGTAAGAAAGCACAGGCAGCATAAACATGAGGACCACCCGACCAGCCTCACTGTACTATTGAGATGCATACAGTACTGATCTAGAATAACAAACAGATACATTTTATGAGCCACTGCCAAAGCTGCTTTTAGAAAGGCTATTATATTTCCTCTAGCTAGAAAGGTCTCTACAGATCCTGCCTCTTAACAGATCCTGCATTGAGAGTGGTAGATCAGGAGATGGTAAAATAATGACAATGCAAACTGTCTATATTGGTACCAACCCAACACTGATGGAATGCGAGGAGACAATTTTGTCTTCTCAGCACAACTTGACATCAGGATCTAGAAAGCGAAGCCAAATATGCAAAAGAAACTGCAACTTGTGACTTCAAGAGTTGCAAGTGAATCACACCAGGAACAGGCAGTAAACAAACATTTTGCAGGTTATTTAAAATTCAACTTGTTCTTTTCTAAATGAAGCAGCTGGAGCACAGGTAACATCTGATGTAAATGAGTGACCTACTTTAATCAAATGGTACAGCCAGAGAAAGAAGTAGAAGCAGTAATAATAATAAGGTTCATATTGTTTCTCTTAAGTGCTTCACATTTCTGTCCCCATTATAGTTGTTCTCCAGGTTAGTGGGGGATTGAAAAAGCAGGTTATTTTAATGGACTCTCAGTATAAAAACAATTCTCTAGCCACCACATTAAAAATTAAACAGCTTTGCATCTTTAATGAATACTTTCCTTTCTAAATAGGGAAGCAACAGTTGTGTGGCTGCATGGGAGTATTTTTGTTATGCCCAGTGAGCAGCTGGATAAAAAATACAGGAAACAGCAATGAAGAAAATACAGAATGAGAGAAAAGGTGCCAAAAAACCTAGGCCAAAACAACAACAACAACAAAAACAACAGAGAAAGCAGCTCTTTGTCACTTACTGTCAGGAAGCACATCCTCAGAATTCAAAGAAAAAAAAATCAAGTAGGGCAACAGTGAGGCCTAAATTTTGTGTGTAAGAAACTACAAATAACCACACATATGTGAAAACACCACCATTTTACCTCCACTGGATTTGCCAGTCTCTTGTAGCAAACCCAGGCCATTGTCAGTAGTATTTGTAGTTAAGCTAACAAGCAACATAGCCTAAAATTGACATAGTCTCAGTCGTGCCAACCTCTGTGTCCCTCCACATCCAGGTTAAGGCATCTTGTGTACACATCAAGAGGTAGGGTGCTGTTCATGCAGCACTCTTCCAAAACACTGGAACATCCTCTCTCCTCCCTGTCCCAAATATCCTTCAACGTAACTTTTAAGCAGACACAGAAAAAGGTAGAGCAGAAAATGGCACGTAGAGTTGTTTTTGCTTGCAGCCTCTGGCCCTACAAGCTGAATCTACTTGCTCCAATGTTATTAAACAAATTTTCACTCCTTCTCTCCTTACTAGGGAGGCATAACCATATATTTGAGCTTCCCCAAACAAATAGCCTGCTTCATTTTAACAATCCCCGAGGAGCAAACATAAGAGGACACTGCAGTCCATTGCAGACCTGACCATGCACTGCACAGTCCTACTTGTGCTGCAGCAGAGGAACTCCCTCTGTGCACTCTGGAGCTTCCCTGATGACATTCTGGTTCATGCGTACCTCTGTGCAGTAGATGGTACCAATGTATCCAAAATACCAACCTCACCAGGGATATATGTCTTATTTTAGTCAATAGAGCAGGGCTGATCTCCAACTGGGCAAGCACACATTTTCAAAATGTGCTCAGAGGTATGGAGACCAGAATTTCATTTTCCTTAATATCAAACTTCAAGAAACAGTAGAGAATAGTCCAAATGAATATGTATTTATTTTACTTTGACTGCTGTCAAATATCTGCACTGTAAACTAGGACCCTCGTTTCCTCTCATTTTACCCAGCAAAGCTACTCCAGATCCTGCAGGAAGCCTACTTCTGTCCCAAAGGGTGAGCTTCCACCCCCAAATCATCCCCTGTGCACTTGCAGTGGTTACCTCCTCAAGAAGGATGGTGGGATACTGACTCACTTTTTTTTTCTGGACTTACTTGTTAAATTAAAAACTCAAAGCAGATGGAAGTGCATGAGGCACAATCATAACATACACTTGAAGTGTAATGTGTGAAACGACAGGACAAGGAGTTTTGATGTCCCTACAATACGTCTTGAAGCTTTCCTGGGGCTTTTCCGACCTTGCAGTCAGAGGTGCTTCAGCAAATGGGTGGGTACCCATGACTTCACTGGGGTTCATTTAAATCTGAGAACGCAGGTGAGAAAAGCCAAGAACTTGATGAACATCATCTCGAGGGGTAGGATCAAGCGCGGCATAAAAGAGGGACCCATGCTTTGGCCACCAAGAGGAGACAGCCCTAGGTCCAGGAGGGCAGGGCAGAGTGTGGAGGAGGATGTTTTTTCCCAAATTCCCCTGTTCAGCTCCGGGGGCTCGGACACAGGGACCCTCCCCTGCTTTCCCCCTTACCTGAGCCGCCCACGTTGGACCGGAGCAGGCAGGTTCGCCGGGAGGAGAAGGAGGATATGTCGCTTTGGGAGCGGCCGCGGGGACCAGGCAAGAACCAAGCGGACGACGGTGCTCCTCCGGTGCTCCCTGGCCTCTCAGCCATCGCCGTCGGGGAGCCGTGAGGGGGGCAGGGAGGAGAAGGAGGCAAAGAGGCGGCGAGGGAGGGGAAAGGGAAAGTTTGTAGACGAAGAGCCGCCCCTCGCCTCCGACCGCCCCGCCGGAGCGGGGCCGCCCCGCTGGACGGCCACGGGGATTTCGGGTCTGCCGGAGGCTAAGTTTTGTGTTCGCACATGGGCAAAGCAGGGAGGGCTGTGCAGAAGTACGGAGAAGGGGGGACGCAAGGTTTCTCCCGCGTCCCCCGCTCCGTGCATCTGCAACGATGGCGGGTGTCTTCATGCTTCTCGCTCCTGTCATTTCGGGGCGGGGGGTGGGGGGGAAGCGCGTCAGTTAAAAAAAAGAGCCGATCAACCGCCACCGCCACTTATGGTTTGTGTACAGCCCGCCCTCCCTCCTCCTCCGGCCCGTCTCCCGCAAAACCGGGAGGTTGCACAAGGCATCGCACCGCTGCAGCCGAGCAGGGAGAGCGATGAGTCAAATCTCCTTCCCCCCGTCCCCGACTTAAGGTTTGGGCTTTTCACAACCAGTTTTGCGACCGTGTGACTCAACGTTTTGGGAAGAAGACAGTGCTGCCTTTCAGATCAGAAGCGGGAGTCACATCTGCTTTGGCAAAAGCGAAATCAAGCCCCATGGTTTAATTTTCTGGTGTTTGCTTTATAGATACACTTTTACAACACGATTCATCTTTAAGGGGTATTTAATGTCTTCATTGATTTTAACAGGCAAATTGTTCTATATTCTGCCTTGAATAAAATCCTCACTGCATTGAAGCCACTGGCACAACAGCAAAGATAGACAGGACATCACCCTGTATTAACACATCCAGTGCCACATTATCTTGGTATCAAATATGAAAGTCCCATTCAGGTTGTGTGAGAACATTTTAGCAGCTACCACTCACTCCCCAGGTCTGAATCAAATCCTACTGAGTCTGAAACGTGTCTGTGTGAAATTCAGTTTCTGGCCTCTGCTTCCCATCAAGCAGCCAAATGCCCTCCTCTCAACGCCAAGTCTTGTGCAGCTCCCCAGGCATGGTGGTTCTGCGGTCTTCCCAGCAGTCATCCAGCTCAGGCACCCTTCACCTTTGTCCAAGCAATTGATCCAGTACATGAGTCTCATATGTCAGCCATTAGTCAGGTCAAAAGGTTTCTTCTGCTCCGCATCTCCCAGGGAATTGCCTTCATTATTTCCTGTCCTCCTTCCCTGCCCTGACAGACCAGCCTGCTCCTTCCCGTTTTGCAGAGTGCTTTCCCAGTGGGACCGTGATGGAGAGAGACAAGCAGAGGCTTCTGGTGGGGCGCAGCAGTGAGCGCCACACTTACAGACCTTCTTGCGGCAAGCTGGTGGCCCCAGTGACGGACAGGCAGGCACGCTGTACCCAGCTTTAGAGAAAGCCCTCTGGTCTTTCATTATTCACAAAATCTTACAGTGTGTTATTTTTATTATTTACCCTTTGGAGGCTGAAACATTACAGATATGACTGTGCACTGAGGACCTTTTCCTTCACTGGAGATTTCAGTAGCTGTGCCTGTGTGGGCTGGTGACATTTTCTGAACTGGTTTTCACCTAAATCAGAAGTGTACTTGTGATTGCTATTTACTCAACTGTTTTCTACTTCCTTTTTCTTTTTTTTTCTTTTATTAATTTTTTTATTTTATCTTTTCTTTCCTTTTCACTTCTCTTCTTCTCTTTTTCTTTTTTTTTTTTTTCTTTTTATTTAAAAGATGTGATCAAGTTCATTATTGAAACACACAGTTCCTGCTCAAAATCTTGCCCAAAGTTGATGGCAAGTAACTGATGTCAGACAGCTTTAGGTCAGACACCTAAGCTTTTTTTACATTTTTCCTTCAAAGCATTTTGAGCCACAGAGCAGCTGTAACTTTGGCGAGAGTCTACTTCAAAATTCCCACATTACGGAGTTGCTGTGTCTTCAGTCCCTTGGTGTGATCAAAAAGAAAAAGAGAACATGAAGAAATCCAAAGTGAAACTAGAAAAGATACCATAGCAAGAAGTAAAAGGTGTTTGAGGATTCCTTTTGAGAAACCAAGTGACATTTAAAGAGGTGAAGGTAAAAGAAGACATAGAGAAAGTAGGTCAACACTGAATGTAAGAGATATGAAGAGACTCATATTGTGATATCAAAGGGGTTTTGTGAATTGGAGTAATGTGAACAGTCAGAAACGTATACCATGAAAGTCAGAATGTTTTTTATCAGTCTGTAACACAATACATACATCAAGTGTAAGTACTTCCTGTTTTCACAGCCTCTTAAATATTTTTGGATGAAATCGAACAGCTGTGGCTAATGGCTCTGGAAACTGAAGTTCTGTTTCCATGGAACAGCAGTAAAGTATACATCCTTCCCAGGTGGAGAGAGATTAATTCAGTTGCCAGTTTATTAATTTTTAAGTGTTCTGAAATTTCCATTTGTGATGATGACTTTGGAAAGTTCGTATTTGCTGATTAAACCAAATTATTTCACAAAGGCCACCCTGGGGCCGCTGGGGTCTGCCATAAAAAATGCAATACGGGCATCAGCCAAGCCTAGAGAAGTACCAGCCTTGGCAACACCTCAGCTGGAAGATGCTATCTTTTAAAGCACGTGCCTGTCACCCATGATCTGCAGCACAAATGCCGAGTGTCATCTTCTCAACCGATGCGGCTTCAGCGCAGGCTTCCTCCGAAACCATTCTAATGCTCAAGGAACTCCAAGCGCTAACGGAGGTGGCCGGTGCTCCCAGGAGGAGGAGAGCGAGAATGGGCCACGCAGGGCCGGGGCTGCGAGGAGGCGGGAGACACACGTCGGCCAAAGCAGAAATCAAGTTACTTAATATGCCTAAAGTCCTTAAGATCCAGGGGGCAGTATGTGGGCGAGCAGCCAGATTAAACGGCACCGATGGGAATGAGACCCCCGCGATTGATGGGGACGAGACTCCCGCAAAGGCTGGCACGGTACTCTCGGAGCAGGGGAAGCAGGGGCGGAGCCGGAACCGTTCACTCGCAGGCGACATAGACCGGCTGGCCGGAGGGCGGCAGGCTCTGGCGGAACGGGCGGGGCGAGCCCGAGCCCGTCCTCGTCCTCGTTTGGTGTTTCCCCGGTGAGCCCCCCGGCCTTCTCCATCGTAGCCGAGCAGCGCTGGGACTTCGACCCTGAGGAGCAGCCTGTCCCTCAACCCGCCGCCGCTGCCATGTCGGGCCCGCCCGCCTGCGCCGCGCTGCTCCTGCTGCTGGAGCTGCCCGGGCTCCTGCCTGCACGGGTAGCGGGCGGCGGCGAGCGGCCCCGCTACGAGCCCACCTGGGGCTCGCTGGACGCCCGGCCGCTGCCCGCCTGGTTTGACGAGGCGAAGTTTGGCGTCTTCATCCACTGGGGTGTGTTCTCGGTACCCAGCTTCGGCAGCGAGTGGTTCTGGTGAGCTCCTCGGCCTGGCCTTGGCCTCCGCCCCGCAGGCAGCAGCGGCTCGGCCCGGTCCGGCCCAGCAGCCTTTCCAGCGGCGGCGGCGGCGCCCCCGGGAGCGGCCGTCGAGGGTCGCACCGAAAGAGCTGCTGCGGATGGGTCGTGGCAGCCATCAGAGGGTTTCGCTTGGAAAGCAGCTCTTTGTACAGGCGGGGTTTGGTTTGGTTTGGCGCTCCCCGCGCTGATGCCACGGAGAGGTTTAAAGCCCCTCTGCAGACTGACCCTGGAGCTGAGGTGTGCGGGAAGAGGTTTATTTCCACCTGAGGCTGGTCAGTGAGACCACGGACTCTGTCGCTGTTTACGAAGGAGCAGAGTTTGATGTGCTTCTGGTACGTCCGACCCTCTCTGCCCAGCCTTAAACCTCTGGGAAGTTTTGGCTAACGTCAAAGCCAAGTTAAGCATAGAGCTCCTAGAGCAAGAGGTGGTTGGTTGAGTGGCAGAAGGAAGCTCTTCCGGGGCTGCGATGAAGGGATGGGCGAAAGGCCTCTTCCCAGGGCGCTGGGGATCCCTCAGTCTTGGGAGAAGCTTTGCACAGCTCTTGCCGGAGGGCTGCGGCACTCTCTGGGGGGAGCGCAGGAGTTGCCCTTGCATAGCAGACTGCCGGCAGTTTGCCTGTGTGTGTTTTACGCTGTCCGTGATTATTTTCTTCTTTTCTTTTTTTATTGTTTTTATTAAACAGTGCTTTCCACTTAAAAGAGCCTAAAGCTCTGATCCTTCAAATAATTTTAATTCAAAGGCTGAATAAAACCTCTGGTTTGTGAGCATTCCCTACTTCAGGCCCTTTGTAAGCATCTTTTTTGCTATCTTTCCATGGTCTACCAAATACTTCCTGTATGACTTAAAGTGAGTCACGTTATGATTACAACATGAAGATAACAGCAGCTCTCGGGCAGAGCTATCTCAAACCTTAAATGCCATATTTGTAAAACAAACCAACATTGACATAAACAAACCACTGACAGTATTTGGTCTGTTCTTTCCAGAGTTAGGTTCAAAGGTTTCACAGCAGTTTTTAATGTCAACTCTGTTTACTAAGAAATTACTTTCCTGGTGGGGTTGGGAGGAAGCTAGTTTTGGGCTCAAGCCTTATTCTGAGTGCAGTGCTCTGATAGTGGTGCGCTGATTCAGGATCAAGCATTCCTTTTTTTTATTGATGATCTAAAAAAACCCCAAAACACTCTCATGGAATTAATGAAGTTGTTTTTCATATTTCTGCAGCCTCCCACCCTTAGGCACATGTGGGCACTTCATTATCAGAGGTGTTTTGTTGTGTTTGTTGTTGGTTTTGCTCCCAGGTTCTACAATGAGGAAGGCTGTCTCAGCCACCTCTAGATTTTTTTTAATTTTTTTTTTTTCCCCCTCCTGTTGATTGACAGAGGTCATGTTTGGTCTTTTTTTTTTTGTTATGCTGAACTTTGTTTGGGAAGGTTACAATAATATCCATACAGTTACTGTGGTCTTGCAGAGCTGAGGTCAGAGTCCATCTCGGGACAGGAAACACATTCCAAACATTCAGTTTCTGGCCTGGCTTATTCCTTCACTTTCGATTTCTTGTCATTTATGCCTAGATTTGCCAAGAGGATTTGTGCTGCTTGGCTTTGTTCATAGAAAGGTGAATCCTTTCAGGCCCCTTTCTCCATAAGTATTAGCAATCACAACATACGTTGTCGGAGGTCTCCAGCAATAAAGCTGTTTATGCAGTAAGGACTGTTACATGCTATTTCTGGAGCTCCTCTTTCATTGCTAGGTAGGGGAGGGATGCAGCATGTTGAGAATAAATAGTGCTCTGTTGGTGATTTATGATCTCTGCCCATGGAAAGTGTGAGAGACCACCCTCGGACCATAGAGTGGGGCTCCAAGCCTTACTGTGGACAAGACCAGTTGGAATAGTGACAATACTGGTCACTGTCATGGGGAAGCACAGCATACAGGGCAACAAGGTGATTGGGCCCTGTCAGCATGAGTTTATGAAAAGCAGGTCCTTCTTGACTAACCTGATCGCCTTCTATAACAAGGTGACCACTTAGTGAATGAAGAAGAGCATATTGTCTGCCTAGGCTTTAGTAAAGCTTTTGACAGTGTTGTCCACAGCATTCTCCTAGAGAAACTGTCTGCTCATGGCTTGGATGGGCCAATGTTTCACTGGGGAAAAAAAATGTCTGGATGGCTAAGCCCAAAGATGAATGGTTAATGGAGCTAAATCCAGTTGGCAGCTGGTCACAAGTGGTATTCTCCAGAGCTCAGTATTGAGGAGAGTTCTTTTTAATACCTTTATCAATGACCTGGTTGAGGGGATTGGGGGCAACATCAGTAAGTTTGCAGGTGACACCAAGTTAGGTGGGAGTGTTGATCTGATTGAAGGTAGGGAGGCTCTACAGAGGTGTCTAGACAGTCTGGAGCAATGGGCTGAGACCAGTTGTATCAGGTTCAACAAGGCCAAGTGACAGGTTCTGCCCTCTAGTCACAATGACCCCAAGCAACGCTACAGGCTTGGGGAAGAGTGGCTGAAAGGCTGCCAGGTGCAAAAAGGACCTGGGAGTTCTGGTTGACAGCCACCTGAACGTGAGCCAGCAGTGCACCCAGATGGCCAAGAAGGCCAACAGCATCCTGGCCTGTACTGTTGATAATACTGTGATGAAGCAATTTTGTCTTACTGCCAGTGTCATGTACCTCCAGTGCATGTGCCTCTCAAATATCATCAACTAGGAGCTGACAATTTCAATTCTCTTTTCTTTCTCTAAAAATACACCAGCAGACATGTTTTGTTCCATATTTTGTAGGTGGTACTGGCAGAAGGAAAAAAGAGATCCCTATGTGAAATTTATGAAGGCAAATTACCCACCTGGGTTCAGTTATGAAGATTTTGGGCCACTGTTTACAGCAGAATTCTTTGATCCCAACCAGTGGGCAGATATTCTGAAGGCTTCGGGTGCAAAATATGTTGTCTTAACTTCAAAGCATCATGAAGGTAAGTGGAAGGTTTGTGAATGTTAGTTATTGTTGCATTTCTGTCAACAGAAGAAAAATCCAGGTGACTTTCCTGCCTCTTAAGAGAGTGATGAGAGGAGAGTGATGAGGAGACTTGGGGGTGGGAAACACCTTATCACTCTCTACAACTACCTGAAGGGAAGTTGTAATCAGGTGGGGGTCAGGCTCTTCTCCCAGGCAACTAGTGACAGGAAAGAGGGCATGGCTTGAAACTGTGCCAGGGGAGGTTTAGATTGGATCTTAGGAAGCACTTCCTCACGGAAAGGGTGATTAGACACTGGAATGGACTGCCCAGGGAGGTGATGGAGTTGCCATCCCAGGAGGCGTTTAAGAAAAGATTGGATGCTGCACTTAGTGGCATGATTTAGCTGATGTCATGTTGTTAGGTCATTGGCTGGACTTGATGGTCTTGGAGGTCTTTTCCAACCTCAGTAATTCTGTGATTCTGTGAAGGTTTGTGAATGTTAGTTATTGTTGCATTTCTGTCAACAGAAGAAAAATCCAGGTGACTTTCCTGCCTGATAAGAGAGCAAGAGAAAGCCAGGCAGGCTTACCTGTCACAACCTGGCCAAGGAGGAAACAAGTCACCCAAGAAATGGGTGTGCATTTTCCCAATTCTTACACAAAAGCTACGGCCATGGAGCTTGCATAGGAGGAAAAATAGATGGTGCTATTGTTCTCTTGCTGTAGGTAGGACAGCCAGAAGTGGTGGAAGCAGCTGAGCTTCCTGCAGAAGCTATAGCTTATTTTTTGTTGTGCAATTTATTGCTCATGGAACCACAAAAGAAAATTCTGCACTGCTTAACACATGGAAAGCTGCTGTGTGCAGGTGGTTAATGAGCTCCATAGGTTTCTGGAAGGAGTTTAAGAGTATATTCCAGGAGTGAACTTCAGAGTTAGAAATGTACACAGAGTATAGCTCTTCCTGATGCAGTGCATAGAAGCCAAATCCTTGAACCAGGTCTGTAACTTTACAGGCATGATTTATTTTTGGTACTGGAGTTGTAAGATGCTTTGCAGAGAAAAGTAAAGAAAGCGTTAGGAAGCAAATCTGGTAGCAAAGAAAGTACAGAATACTAAGATGCAATATGGCAGCACATATAGTGAATGTTGTTGGTCTTTGGGGAGATGGGGGTTCAAGACTGGCAACTTGTAATTTGTGAATTTTAGTCTCAGCTCTGACACATAAAATCTTGATCTTGATGATGCCTATTGCATAATTTTTCAGTGACTTCAAAAGATTTGTGATGCATTAATTCTGTCCTGTAGCCTTGAGCATGATTTTTTAGCTTGTTTGTCTAGCTGATACAATTATGTGTATCCAGTTCACAAAAATATTGCAAGGTTTGTTAGGCAATGAGTATAAACCAGTTTGAAGATACAAGCTGAGCTCCTCTGGGCAGTGGTCTAAGTCCGCAGTGCAGTAGTCCTTGTAAGTGCTTGTGCTGGATTGTTGGATGTCTGAAATAGTAAATCCCTACGGATATTTAATGCTTATACTTTAAAAGCTGTTTCAGAAGGGTTTTGTACTCTGATTATATCCATGTACCAAGTGGTTGATTGAGCTGTTAAAAAATCTCAAGACAAATGAAAAGTGACAGTTTGCTTAAGTTGTAAACAGAAGGGAGGAAAAGAGTCTCTGAATGCAAACGATGGCTTGTGCATTCTGCAAGAGAGAAAGCATTTTATCTTCAGGTTGTTCAACATCTGTTCACATTTTGCATTTGATACATTCAGTGAAAATGTAGATGCCTCAAAAGTTACTGTATTTTTTGGTTAATTTAACTGGGACATATGAATGGAATGAATAATTAAGGAGAATGAATAGTTACCTTAATTAGTAGAGAACTGGAAAATATAAATGTGTATGTGTTTGTATAAAAAAAAACCCCATAAACCTATCAGGCGTGGTGTCTGATGTTATGACTACTATCATTGTGCATAAACAGATTCTAGGCATACTTTATAACTAACAATATTGTTATCATGATATATTAATTTTATTATTTTACATTTATTTTTTTGCAACACATTTGCAAACTACTATGTAGCAAGAGGAACTATAACTTCCCCTCTTCTGCTTTCCTTTCTTACCCTTCGATTTTTCTCTTTTCAGGCTTTACTTTGTGGGGGTCCAAATATTCTTGGAATTGGAATGCTCTTGATGTGGGACCAAAGCGAGACATTGTGGCTGAACTATCAGTATCTGTTAGAAATAGGACTGACTTGCATTTTGGGTTGTATCATTCCCTGTTCGAATGGTTTAATCCTCTCTTCCTTGAGGATGCCACCAATGTCTTTAAGACAAGAAAGTTTCCAAACACTAAATCATTACCAGAACTCTATGAAATTGTGACCAAATACCAACCAGAAATAATTTGGTCTGATGGGAATGGAAACGCGCCAGATACTTACTGGAACAGCACTGGTTTCTTGGCTTGGCTGTATAATGACAGGTACGTAATAATGCTGGTTTAGCTCCTTATCTGAAATTCTGCTTTGTGTCTGGTTTGTTTCATTTTCTGTGTACTTTGTGGAACCTGTTACCTCTACTCAAGAGGACTTTAAATATTTAATTTTCCTGAAATACAGAATCCCAGTCTTCCCTAGAACTATCAAAGCTTGCTTAGAAAAAGACTCTTTCATATTTTTCAAACACATTTGCAAGTTAATTAGTTAAGATGGTAATGGATACTCTGCCTCATTCTATGCTTCCCTAAGTAGTGTCTACTGCACAGACAAACAGGAGAGCAGGATTATTTGAGAATATTAATATGTTGTCATCGCAGGCTGAACATCTGGCAATGGATGTGAAGTGCAGGATGATTTCTGACAGACCTCCTGTGAAAGTCTGGAGTGTATTTCTCTACAAAATGCTGCTCTGGACCTTTTACTAGCAAAGGATGAGAACAGGATTCCTGAAATTGCACTTAATCTAACTGTAATAAATTAGTAGTACAGAAGTCATCGTAAATGTTAGTTTCTGGGAGGCGTGTGTGTGGGAAGGGATTACACTGACTGTGACTGCCTTTTATAGAATAAAAATTATAATTTTTCTCTTCTTCCAGTCCAGTCCGGGACACAGTTGTGACCAATGACCGCTGGGGAGTTGGCAGCATCTGTACTCATGGTGGCTTCTACACTTGTAGTGACCGGTATAACCCCGGCCACCTCCTGCCTCACAAGTGGGAGAACTGTATGACTATTGACAAGAGGTCATGGGGGTACAGGAGGAATGCACAGCTTGATGATTACCTGACAATTGAGGATTTGGTGAAGGTACAGTGGGACAAAGTAGTTGCCTGCAACTTCTGGTTCTCCCTCCTGATTATGATATTACACTATATAACATTCCAATTATTTATCTATTTTTATAAAAATACTATTTTAATTGAATAATGAATCAATGAAATGGTAAATTATTTTGTTTATTGGCAGCCTAATACTGGTAGGATGGAATATCCATATAATTCTTAGAAATGACTAAGATAAATTTTATCTAGTAAAGATTATAGTCAGTTTCTTAAGAAGGTGTTTACCCTGTCAGTAACTGAGGACTGATCTGGATAGTCTCCTAATTACCTTTTCTACTAATGTTTTGTAGCAACTGCATCTCTAAGTTGATGAGTGTTTTCTAGTGTTTGTAGTCAGAAACAGCTTATCAGAATCACAGAATCATTTAGGTTGGAAAAGACCCATGAGATCATCATGTCCAACCATGAACCCTACTCTACAAGTTCACCCCTAGACCATATCCCCCAAACTACATCTAAGTGATGCTTAAACACATCCAGGGATGGTGACTCAACCATCTCCCTTGGCAGCCTATTCCAAAATATCACCACTCTTTCTGTGAAGAACTTTTTCCTAGTGTCCAGTCTAAACCCACCTTGTTTCAGGTTGACTTGTAGCAAGAAGCCTTCCTTTCATCCCACTTCTTTTCGAGGAAATAAAAACACAATACACTTAACTACAGGCATACAGATAAACACTAGCAGATGCAGATAACTGGTGTTAATAGAACATTGATTCCCTCTGCTAGACTAAGGTATTTAAAAAAAAAAAAAGACTGGAAGCTAAGGAAAACTGAATGAAAGGAAGATTGATCGATCTTTCAGATAAATGCATTTAATTGCAAAATTCAGCTAGTGAGGGGAAGAATGTTTGTTGCTGTTGCTTAATCCAAAATCTGTTACTAGTACTGTTCTCACAAAAGATAATTTCAAATTGAAGTAACATCTTTTCAGAGGCAGAAGGTTTAAATTCACTCGGTATCTTGTCTCAGTAGCTTGACCATGGCTTGGTATACACGACACCAAGCCTGCTGGCAGGAGTTGGGGTTCATCTAAGAGCAGGAAAAGGATCTTCTCACAGGAGTTAGCAGCCCTCATTGAGAGGGCTTTAAACTAGAATTGAAGGGGGAGGGGGACAAACCCAGGACTGCTAGAGATAAGAAGCCTAGGTGGGACATACCTGGTGTTGGAGGTGATATCCATGCCTTGGATCAAGTGCATGTATGCCAATGCCCATAGCATGGGCAATAAACAGGAGGAGTTAGAAGCTATTGGGAAACCGTGATAGAATTGCCATCCTAGAAACGTGATGGGATGAATTGCATGGTTGGAGTGCTGCAGTGGATGACTACAGGCTCTTTAGAAGGGATAGCCAAGGAAAGAGAGGTGGAGGGGTAGCGTTACATGTTAAGGAGTGTTTTGACTGTCTTTAATTCAACGTTAGACACACCAAGGTGGAAAGTCTATGGATAAGGATGGAGAAGGCCAGTGAGGCTGATATCCTGGTGTGAGTCTGCTATAGACCACCTGACCAGGATAAAGACACTGATGAGATATTCCTTCAGCAACTTGGAGATGTCTTATGTTCAACAGCCCTTGCTCTCATGGGAGTCTTCAACTTACCATATGTCTGCTGGAAGTATAACACAGCAGAAAGGGGGCAGTCCAGGAGGTTTCTGGCATGTGGGTGTGATGACAACTGCTGCAGTTGGTAAGTGAGCCTACCGGGGTAGTGCCCCACTAGACCTACTCTTTATGAACAGGGGAGGGCTGGTGGGAGATGTGGTGGTTGGAGGTCATCTGGGGCACAGTGACCATGATATGATAGAATTTTCAATATGTGGTGAAGTTAGGAGGGCTGTCAGTAAAACCTCTACCTTGGACTTCTGAAGGGCTGACTTTGGTCTACTCAGGACCCTGGTTCGGAGGGTCCCTTGGGAAGCAGCACTCAAAAGCAAAGGGGCCTGAGAAGGCTGGGCTTTAAGAATGAAATTACGAAGGCACAGGAGCAGGCTGTCACTATGTGTCAAAAAATGAGCTGGCGGGGTAGACCAGCCTGGTTGAGCAAGGAGCTTTTGTAAGAACTCAGGAAAAAAATGAGTGTATCAACTTTGGAAAAAGGAAAAGTGGAAAAAAAAATGGAACTTCGGAAAAGGCAGGTGAACCTGGAAGCGTTTAAGGACATTGCAAGGTCATGTGGAAAGAGAATTAGAGATACAAAGGCTTGGTTAGAACTTAATCTGTCCAGTTCTGTCAAGGATAATAAAAAGTGGTTTTAGAAATACATTAATAACAAAAGGAGGGCCATGGAAAATCTCCATTCCTTACTGGATGAAGTGGGGAACAGAGTAACGGAAGACAAGGAAAAGGCTGAGGTACTTAACACCTTCTTTGCCTCAGTCTTTAACAAAAAGACTGACTATCTTCAGGGCAAGTGGGCTCCTGAGTTAGTAGGCAGGGATGGGGAGCAGAATATCCCTCCTGTAATCCAGGAGGGAGTAGTTAGGGACCTGCTGTGCCACTTAGACGCTAACAAGTCTATGGGTCCAGATGGGATTCATCCTGGGGTGCTTAGGGAGCTGGTACAAGAGCTGGCTAAGCCGATCTCCACCATTTATCACTGGTCCTGGCTAACTGGGAAGGTCCCAGATGACTGGAGGTTGGCCAATGTGATGCCCATCCACAAGAAGGACTGGAAGGAGGATTTGGAAAACTATAGGCCTGTCAGCCTGACCTTGGTGGCTGGCAAGGTTATGGAGCAGATCATCCTGAGTGCCATCAAGCGGCACGTACAAGACAACCAGGGGCTCAGGCCCAGCCAACAAAAGCTTAGGAGAGGAGGGTCCTGCCTAACCAATTTGATCTCATTCCATAACTGGGTGACCCATCTGGTAGATGAGGGGAAAGGCTATGGATGTGGTCTCCCTAGACTTCAGCAAAGCCTTTGACACAGTCTCCCACAGCATCACCCTGGAAAAGCTGGCAGCCCATGGCTTGGACAGGTGCACCCTTCATTGGGTTAAAAACTGTCTGGATGACCAGGCACAGAGAGTGGTTGTGAATGGTGCCACATCCAGCTGGTGTCCCCCAGGGATCAGGACTGGGTGTGGTTCTGTTCAACATATTTATTGATGACCTGGATGAGGGGATTGAGTGTACTGCTAGTAAATTCACAGATGACACTATGTTGGGGAGGAGTGTTGATCTGCTGGGGGGTCGGAAGATAGTGCAGAGGGACCTGGACAGGCTGAGTCCATGGGCTGAGGCCAATAATATGAGGTTCAACAAGGCCAAGTGCAGGGTCCTACACTTTGGCCACAGTAACCCCTGCA
>JANHGN010020991.1:25810-37452 GCA_024605025.1 Megaceryle maxima
TTTTTGTTTGGTTGGGTTTTTTTTGGATTTGGGGGGGATTGTGTTTTGTTTTGTTTTTTTCTGTAAACAGATTTAAGGAATTTGTTTGTTTGTTTTGTGGGTTTTCTTTTATGATTTACAGTCAGTAAGTTTTCCAGGAAAGGTAGTAGAGTTCTGTATAACAACTACAGTCTCAGAAATATGCACCATAAGATCCTGCTTACAGAAGCACCAATAATATGATCTCACTGAGCAGTCCAAAAGTTATCAAGAAGTTATCAAGAGGTTACAGCCTTAGAAGTGTCATCCGCAGGACTCCAGACATCTTACCAACCCATTTACAGACAGGCAGGGAATCTTTCAAGACCCAAGCGGATCAGCTGGCAGAAGATTTGATTCAAAGAGGTGTTAAATATTTTGTTTCTTGTAAATCAACATGAAACTAATTTATCACAGGGTTTCTTCTCCAGTTCTACCTCTGCTGATAAACCAAATTTCTCATGATGATTAGAAATTCTTCTGCATAAGAGAATACCCACAGGAATACCAAATAATAGAATGAGAAAGAAAAATGAGAAAATAAAAGAAAGAAAGAAAAAAAAACCCTCCAAAAACTATAAAAATTTCTGCCCGCTCCTTACATTTTTAAGGACAAAAATAAAAGATTCTGTGTTGTGGGGTTTTTTTTGTTGTTGTTGTTTTTGGTTTGTTTTTTTTTTTTTGGTTGTTGTTTGTTTGTTTGTTTTTCAAATTAGAAGTCAGGAAACATTAGCATTTAAATTGTCCCTATAGCAAAACCACATTAATATATGTACGTTTTACAGGAGCTGTCAGTTATATGATTACAGACTATTTTTCCATTCTCTGTACTCTAGCTTCTGTCACTGGACTGTCTTTGTTCTGTACTTGCACAGATACAAGCAGATCAGCATCCTCATCAAAATCAGTGCATGCAGCCACTTTCTCCAGTATAACTGAAGTAGTTCACTGCCTGAATTGAAACATGTGATATGAACACCATATGATTTAGTTGCAACAGATTAGATTTATCAGGATATGTAGAATGTTATCCTATACCTAAAAAGTCAGGATTCCCTAACTCAAGAAAAGGGCAAAAGAGTGAAAAGAATAAATCTTTTGTCCTAGCTATTATTACACAACCCCAATACTGGACATTTCTGGAAGGCCCATCTCTTCCTCCAATCACATGCATACAACCCTTCTTTACACCAGTTAGACTCCACTGCAGTACTTTTTTTCCCTCTTCTCTCTCTACAAAGACATTTCAGAGATGCAGTACCGAGAATGCAACCTGTAAGAATTTCATAACCAAATACAATGAGAACAGTTTTTGTAGATGTTTGTTTCAGTTTTAACTGTCTTGCTGGATTGAACATCTAAAAGGACAAAATTTAACATTTACAGGTCACGCAGTATCAATATATTGCTTTGATATCAATATATTATGATGTAACAGAGAAATATGATAACATGACATTTGATGGTTCATGCTCAGGTCTGTCCAACTGAAAAGCATTCTTCAGTGACAACCCACTGACACACTGGACCGAAGGCTGATCTTTGTAGATAATGACTGTGTTACTTTACCTCTTGTCTTTGCCCTCCGTGGAATATATCCACAAAGTCTCTCATCTGCTCTGCATTACTATGTCTAAGACTTTAACAGTTCTTGAGCAAATGCCCTGCAGCCATACCACCACCCCTTTGGCTACAAATCCTGCAAAACTCATTAAAATCTGTGTCCCCAGAAGAACTCCACTTGTAAAGGCTTTACTCACAGCTCACATCCCACACCAGAAAGGACTACATGACATCAGTCTTTCCCCTTACACATAATTTTGCACTCTATGTTATTTTGTGAATGAGAGGAGGAAAACTTGCAGCTACTCTTCTGGTTTTGGTCAGCATTCAAAATCCATGTAGGTCTTTTCAGGGTTAGAGACCGTCTGGAAAGGTAGCAAGTCAATGGTAATCCAGTGAGTGTTATGACAGGACACGTTATGACACTTTGAAACACACATTCAGGTTTGTCACTATTCCAAACTGGTCATTTAAGATCTCATGACATTCCTTTCTTCAAGTGCAAAAGGAAAGGACAGTGGCTTCATCCCAGTGTGTTGCTCTAAGCTGCCTCCAGCAGTTAAAAATAAAGCCTGTGCCAAAAGGAACATTCAAGATCAGTGAAGAATACCACTGCCATTAACAAGGATATTGTGAGGCCTCAGCAAAATAGGCAGTACCACTCTCCACACCTGTGTTCCAAGAGATGGAATATAAAACCTGGAGCCAGAGAGATATTATCAAGTTTGTGTTTTATGCAAAAACTAAGAGCTTGCTCTGTCTGTCCAGCAAAATGGAAAAAAGTTCAGCATAGATAGGATTGCTAGCTACCTCCCCACAGTAAATATCAAGGAGAGAAGAAGCAGCATTTAAAATAAAGGACAATGTTGCACAAGGACAAATAAGTATAAATTGACCATGAATAAATTTGATTTGGGAATTAGAAAAAGGTTTCTAACCATCAGAGGAGTGATGCTCTGGAACTGTTTTCCAACAAGGATAGTGAGAGCAAACGACCTAATTAGTTTAAAGATGAAGCTCGATAAACCTATGAAAGGGATTATGTGATGTGGTTGTCTGCAATAGTAAGGAACAGATCCTGATGAGCCAGGATTTCCAGCCAGTCCTGTGTTCCAAGCTGCATCCTGTCAATCTAAATTCTTAGCTGAAGTGCAGTGATTTACCAGGCATCACAGAGGCTACACTATTCTAAAACAGGACTGGCTTCTGTTTTTGAAAAAGCATAGTTTTCAAGTCTTTCAGCTTTCATTGAAAGGAACATTTCCTACCAGGCTGAAAATGTGAGTAAAGAAAGGGGGAGGGGTGGGGAGGGACTAGAGAGCTTTATAGAAGGTGTGAAATGAGAAACGTATAAATTTGTCATTGAAATTAAGGTGAGGAAAGAAAGGAAAGATTATTTCTATTGGAAACTTAGGCAACATACTCCATTATTTTGAGAAATAATCATATAAGCAGAAAACCATTTTGATATTTAATAAAAATCAGTCTATATATTTGTAATTTTTATTGCAAGAGAGAGCATATCTAGATAAGCATATTAGTCATGGAAACCGTATTTTCTCTTCAACTCTACAAATTGAGAGCAGCATTCTTGTCTGCATAGCAGTAGTGGGTGAATCACAGAACTGTCATTTACACCAATTACTATGAAATGGAGCTTGGGAGGTCAGCTTGTCCAACCAGCTACCAAAATGCACATCATACCTAAGCCATATAAAATATTTTGTCCAATTCGTTCCTAGAAACTTTCATAAAGAAATTAAAATAATAAAAAACCCTTTTGTTTGGAATCATAATACAATATACATTACCTCAGTCTGAATCCTACTGGGCATTAAGATGGCAGCTAGTGGATCTTTAGATAGAATGATTCCTCCTTTTTCAATAAAAACTACTTACGCTGTTGTTTTGCAAAGTTAAAGCTGTCCCAGAATTACCACAATACCATTCTTGATATTAGCCATTGTTTTTTCCTTAAGGTAACCCATCCCAGGGAAGATGAGTCTTGATATGCAAAACAGTCTCACACTACAAGGGGAATTTTTTTCTGATAAGAATATAAAGCAAGTACCTCTGGACTCTTGAGAGATCTTAAAGGTATCTTAGATTCACCAAATAATTCACAGGGTTTTTTTAGCCTAACCACTCCAACACAATTTCCTGAATTAGATGACTGCAGTCATGGCTATTAAAGACATTGGGACAGCCTTCCCCCTTTCTGTCGTTACCAGAAGGAAACCAGGCTGCATGAACATGGCTCAGTGTGTCAGTTCTCATCTCAGCCTTCATCTAACGTAACTGTCCTCTACACAGAGATGCAATAGCTGATGAATACATTGTACTAAACATCCGAAACCACAGTGTTTTCTAGCCATATTGCAAGAGTCTTCTGTAATTGTCATTCCTCTTCTGAAGCAGTGCTACAGAAAGGAAAAACTGATATCCCTATTTCACAGAAATTGAAAGAATGATTAAAAAACCTCTGTCTACCTTTCCTAACCAAGCCTATAGAGAACTTAGTAGGTCAGGGTTGTTTATCCTAGATACCAAGTTAAAACCAGTATTTTGCTTCTTTCAGCTTTTCCCAACTTGTCCACAGTGCATTTTACCTTCTCTCACTTAGTCCATAAAGAGATTTGGGATCTTTTCTGGAATGGAAGATGTTCTACAGCTACAAGCTGTAATAGCAACCAGCCTGCCTACTGCCCTCCTGGGCACCTGCATTATGCCAAGCTTGGTGTTCTCATGCTTTGCTTCAGGAATTGGTGCGACACTTCTGAAACACAACAGACTAGAGATAGGATATTTAAAAGGGATTAAAATCCTTAAAAGTAACCTCAAAAACTTAAATTTCCAGATTTGTTAAGAGGGTTTTTGGGAAATACTGATGTGTTGGAGAGAAGTACAGACAGTAGGAAGGATGTAAAGTAACCGGAATGATCTAGTAGCAGACACCTTTTCTCCCCTGCTTTGGTTTTACACATTAAGAAAGAGGAATGGGTTCTTCTCCAAAACCTGTCCTCTAGCTCTCTTTCAGAATGCATGACCAGTCCTCATTCAGCAGACTAACCACATCTTTCTGATTTTGAACTGGGTAACAGGGCTAATACTTCCAAATACCTAAATAGTTCTTGAACATTTAAACCCTTTCATGAAGACCAAACAGTTCCTTCTTTCCCTCCCACTTCAATGTCAGTCTTTTCCTAGCTCCTTCTTTATTCTGCTACACAATACTACCGAGACTTACTTTAAAGATAAGCCTGTTTTGGCATCACATACACTCCATTCTTGCAGGAGCAGTATAACATATATTCTGAAGTACACTTACAAAGACGCTTAAATGTATATGTAATGGCTCATCACTCTGCATCTCTAAGAGACGAACAATGAATGTCAGAATCTTCTTTAAATTCTCCTAACTCACTTAGGAATCACTTTCCCAAATCACTCTGGAAGCTTCACCCAATGTTTTATTCCTTTACTTATGCCCTTTTAAAAGCTGCCAAGTTGCATCTTTAAAGCTTGGGCTTTATTCTACCAATTTTGTGAACAGAAGTCATTTGTGACTCAATTCCCTTAGGCACACAAGGGTCAAAGAATAAAATCATATGCTAACCCAGACAATTTCAGGGAGGTTATTCAGCAATGGGGGGAGAAGGGGAAGAAGGTACAAGGCCAAAACAATGACATTATTCCTGAAAGAAAAGCCTCAAATTTGAAGTTGTTAAGAAGCTTTGTTCTGAACCAAAAGAGTGTGATGATTTTTTGTCCAGAGGGACCAGGGAAAATATTTAAACAAAGTTTCATTATCGTGTGAGTTGTTTTTCTGTCTGTGTCAGTAACCTACTGATGTATCTGTAAGTGCATAATGGCAAGACAAGGAATAATTCCCATTTTCACCTCTGAGTTTGAGCTGTGCTGAAATCTTAGTGTTATGTTTAGAGCAGCTGAATAACTATTCCAAGAAAGCTCTGGAAAAGGAATAAATGGAGTCCAATCCATCCCCAATCATATGATTTTATGTCAGTGACAGAAAACATCAAGTGAAGACTTCAAACATATTTAAATCTCTGCACACTGGCATTCTATGTAGTTCAATACTGGTTTTGTGAAAGGAGTTCTGCACTTAAATTTAGGCATTTCAGACTAACTTTCACTGAAATAAGTGAAGACATAAGGATCCTCTGCCACTGAAACTATGGGTTTGCTTTTATGATGTCTGGGTCAGCAAAAAGGTTGATGGCCAGTTCCTTCCCCACCCACCCTCTACACTTCCATGTTCTTCCTTCAGGCTTTGACTCCAGTTGTCCACTGACAGAGATTTGGTCTGGACAGATATACAGATCCTATATGCTTTGCATCAGCAGATGTCAGGCTCTTTCAGGAAGGATTTGCCAGCATCTTCTCCACTGTTTGGTGTTGATCAATCACCATGGCTGCAGGAAATTTTAAATAACAAAAACAACGGAGCAGTTCTTCCAAGACACAGGTAAATATACACTTCAAGCACAAAGCCTTTATTCCCTCTTTTTTTCCCTCTGTCCCTTAGATCAAGCACACCATGGGTTTGCATATGCCTTGTATCGATGGCCAGCAGGTTGGGACTCGAGTGCAGGCTTAGATCCAGCTTCCTTACACAGTGCAGAGGTACCCTGAAGCATTTGAGGAAAAGCTACAGTAAGACAAATCCTCTTGCTTCCATCACAGAATATAGACAAAGAGACAACAGATCTGGATGGGGAGCAGTTGGCCTTGTTACAAAGTGTGGGGAGTGAGAATAAATCTAGGCTCTGGGCCTGCCCAAAGTCTGGCTCTACTCCTCTGTGGCTTTATTCCTGCTGCAGCTACAAATGTGTGAGTCTACAATTTAGTAATAATATACTTCTTGACTGACCTTTTCTGGCAAGTTAATGACAGGAGAGAGTAATAAGGACATGCTTTTTAATCTAACGTCAGTCAATAATAGTATACAACTAATAGACTTAGACATCATACATTCAATAATTGTTTTTACTTAAACCCCTTACAGTTTGCCCACTGAGACACAGCATGTCAGCAGCAGTCGCTGCCTATTGATAGGCACTGGCAAGACATTTATTCATACCTTTCTGGCTAGTTTACCTTCTCCCAGAGCATCCATCATGCAAGTATCTAAGCACTGAGATATACATTCATTTATATATACACACATTTTGGCTCAGCTGCCACAGAAGCTGGGATCATTATATGTTTCTCAATAGAAAGCTAGCTCCCCTGCAAGTACACCCATTTATTTCACTTCATTGCAAAAGGAGTTTATTTATACCTTCTAATACCTAGAAATACCAACCAGAATCAGTACTTTCTTCATGTTAGGAGGCATATGCATACATAAGACCACATTCAGATAGGCTGAACACAAAGCTTTTTCCTGTATCTGTGTATATTGTAATCACTTTTTATAGGACTAAATAAAATACTGAAGAGGGAGACAGAAGGAAAAAGAAAAAAAAAAAAAAAAGCAGCACTTGGACTCCAGAAGGACTGAGTCAAGCAGGATATGACCTCAGACCATGACCAAATTGTTGAGGAATCCCTGCACCAGGTTCTATAATGCTACAAGAGAAGCAGGATGCTTCACTCAGAGTCACCCATCAGGGAGCAGCACCCAGATTTTCTGTCACCCAGCTTTAGTTCACAGTACCTCTCAGCTATTACTGCCACTCAGGCATCAATCTTTTTGGAAAACCAACAGATTAACAGGGGTTCAGTCAAAACCAAGTCATCTAGGATGAAAATTAATTTATTTTCTTTTTCACATGAGCATTATTCTTCTTCTTGCTTTTGGTATTGGGCAGGAAAAGCATGATAATAGTTCATTATTTAGCTGTCCCAGTGTTCAATTGCTAAAAATACCTTTCTTTTTTGTTAACTTGATTCTGTTGGGAGGATGAGGTTCATATCATTTTACATAGGAAAGATGAATGACCCAGTCTGCTGGTAAGGTCTAAACTGCAGCCCTTTGCATGCTGAACTCTTCCACCACTTACTCTTGTCACAAACAGCACCCTGCAATCCATTTAGTTTCATTTACAGAAGATTAATTTCTGTCTGACCTTTGGCTCTGCTGTCAAACAGGCCTAAGACAGACAGGAGTTTAAGAACAGCAAGTGCATTTGATGATGTCAATCACTGGACCTCAGAGATATTCTTAACTTCTCATGTGCCAGAAAACCGCAAACAAAACCTGTCTCCTGCTTCTGGATGCCAGTGTCCACACCAACTCTGTTGTTGCTAAGCAAGCCCTACACATTCCCTGAAACAGCCCATAAATGAAGATGGAAGACAAATTTTTTAATTAATTTAAACTTATTTTCAAATCTCACTGTACTCCTCCTTTGACAATTAGATTTATTTTCTTTAGGTTAAGTTTTAAAGACAAATTCCTTAACATAAGGGTCATACTGACGAAATTGCTACTCCAGCAATTTTATTGCCTTGTTGCTGTTTGCATACCATTACTTAGTAGGTCTTGAAGCATCATTACTTTGCTTTCAAGACTCCAACTCTAAGAAAAAACCCAAGGTATAGTCACTGCATAAGGAAAAAAACAGCTGAATTCAACTGCTATCTGTCTTATTCTCCAATAGAAAGATGTCTCTTTCTCACTCACCTCCATCAAGAGTAAATTCAACTGAATGCCCATCCAGAATAGAGACATTGTCCATAACAGAGGGAAGACAATTTTCTTTTGAAGACACTTATCTGCAATACTTCACTCTCAACTCAGCAGTGCTCAAGAGCATGATGAGAGTTGGACTTCTCACTATTTCCAAGGCACCACCTGGCAGAACCACAGGACTTCTCATGTCACCTAGCATCATTGCCAGTCTTTCTCTTGTCCATGAATTTTTCATGGGGACTTCAAGGTTTACTCCAGTAAGTTAGACACTTCCATTAAAGAGAACACCCTGAGTGGAATCAGACGCATCTTTTCAGTCTCCATTCAGGAAGTCCTTCTGCAGAGCTGGCAGTCACTTATGGAAAATTATTTTCCAGAGCACATCCAGACCCTCTTCCTGTAGCCATATGCTAAAAACTCACGCTTCATATTCTGAAAGGCCCCAAATGATTTGAAGGTCTGTCATTTTTCCTTTCTCACAACTGTAAAAATTCTTAAAATAAGTTCCTCATTACCAAAAGAACTCAGATTTGTCAAAAGCAAGCAATAAAGGAAATTTGCAGAACTGAGTCATTTCTGCCAGAATGTTTCTTGAAAATAATGATTTCCCTCCTCCAGCAGATCCACTTCCTCTTCCAGAACGGGGAGGGGGGCGGGGAAAGTGTCTATCCATGTAGATAATTCTCACCTTCATTTTTAAGTATTGCTAATTACTGTTGGGACTAAACACAAATGTGCGGCAACAGGAGCAGTTTCTGACATTACTCTATTACAATTAGCACTCCCACATCACTTTATATTTCGAGCAATGTCTCTGATCAGTCATTCCTTGTCTCTTCCATTTACACAACTATTTTAGAATTACTTTTGTTTAGTAGCTAGTACCATGGGCCCACTGATTTCAGATGGTGCACTACTACATCAACTAATGTAGTTTAAAAATTCAGACAAAAGCATACTTTCTCAAATCTTTCCCTATATTTTGTTGTATTCAGAACACTTGATTGCACTGGATTTCAAGAAACTTTATTGGATTTCAAGAAACTTTATTAGCTTTCATTGGAAGCTATTTCTTTAATTGAAAAGAAACCTTGCCAGAGATGGAATCCAGTTATTTCAAACTCTGTCAACACTTTTCTAACTTCCGATGTCAGGTTTCTGTGTGCATGAGAGATTAAGTGTTTTGATCTCCTTAGACAAAAGACCCTGCATGAATCTGTATGATTATTATTAAGCGTACTGTGTAATGTTGTATGCCTGTGAATTTATATGCTTGACACTCCAGGCATTTGAATGTGTGCAGAAACACAGATATGCAACATTGCACAAAAAACTTAATGCTTAGCATTTAAGTAGTGCCTTTCAGTAAAAGATTTTGAAAACCTCTACAAAGCTAAAGAAGCCTCCCTTATCAGAAGGAGAAAGAGGGCCTAAAACTCCTGTGCTCTGTGCTAACTATATGTTAGGTCATGCTCAAGCATATGATGTGTATGGTTGTGTCCACACCAGTGAGCCACCTTCTTTTCTGATGACATTTTTGTTCTCAAGTACATATGTGAGGATGAGAAGAGACAAGGGTGAGTGCTTAAGGAGTTCACCAAATACCTAACCATTTCATGCTCTTCTGACCAACATGAGTATCTTTTTTCTCCTTCCCTCCCTTTATTCTCACATTCCTGACATGCCCAATCTAAAAACTAAAGAATGCATTTATGCACTGATCCTTTTCTGAGGCCATGAAGAAGAGGAAAAAAAAAATAGTTTGAAATACTGATGTGTGCATTTTCTCCATGCTTTCCCCACCTCTCACACACATCTTCAGAGAGCAGGAGATGCACAAGTGCCATAATGCAACATGGGGATTTGCTCTGGGAAAGTTATTTTATTTTTAAATGGTTGAATACATTGGTGGGTAAAAGCTTTCCTACACCACTAACACATACCTGCCTTTTACTGCTATCCTGGGGCTTCTGCAGCTTATTTTATACAAGTGTTTAATTTTTTTGCCCACCTGAGTTGGGGCTTCCTCTCAGTGGCTGCTTTCCAGATGTGGGTGCTCTCCCATGGTGCAGAGCCAGAGGACAATTATGGGAGCAGAACTGGGGAAGGCAAAAATTTAGTTTTTATTTGCTAGATAGAAGAGACTTTAGAGCTTGCTCAGCTTGACTGCTTGAAAGAATGTTACTCTTCTTTCTCCATGTTCATCTGAAGAAACATGCTACAGAAGTTACCCATATCAAAGTTATAAAACTGGCTATCATTTTAGAGAGACTACATATCCACAACAAGAGGAGATTGTCCAATTCTTCCAACATTATCATCTATGAGTAAGAACTGGACAGTTATCAGGAAGTTTTACTGTTCCCCAGATCTAGTAACCTGGAAACCAAATCCAGCTCTCCTGATTCCCTCCCCATCCCAAAAAAAAATCCATCACACAAGCAGAAACAAGTGTCCTGGTTTCCACCCTGGAGTTGCATGATTCATCTGCAGTCTCTGAGGTGACCACTGAGTGCTGACTTACACCTCATACAGGAGATTTGCACAGATCAAGGTAAGGATGACTCCTTCACTTCTCCAGGGGAAACCTGGAACCTCTCTACAGTCTATAAAAGATATGACCTGAAGCCTGTGAATTCACCATTGTTTTCATGGGTACCCTCTGTGCTGCTACAGGACTATTCCAGCCTCAGAGAAACAGCTGTCTCTGAGCCCCACTGCATTGAAATAGCTGCTCAGGAGACAGTGTGTCAAGTCCAAAATAATGGTAGCCCATCTTGCACCTAAATATCTTCTGACTTATTTTCAAATGACAGATCTTGTTTTCTAAACAATGGCAGATTCTGTAATTACATACATTTAAATATGAAGGGGGGAATCGAGAATAATTTTAAGGGCATGTAGATCTGGTCTTCTGCCTAAGTGCTTTATTCTGTAATGAACTCTTCCTTTAAGCCACTTTGCAGACACTTTGGTCTGAACCCATTATCAATAACATAGGTTAAATTTCACATGCTTAACAATATTTAATCCTGGGTCCTCTTCTTGGAATGTTAAACACCAGACAGCACACCATTCCAGGGTACTGGGATAGGAGCTGAAAGCTGGAAAGGCAGTCCACCAGTGAGTAAGTGAAAAGAGAAAGGAAAATCTTGACCTGTGCTGTATGAGTTCAGCAGTGCAAATGGTAAAGCAGACCTCCTCTTTCAGGCTGTTTGTAGTCATGTTTAAATAGTCAATAATTCATCACTTACAGCAAGAATGTTAAATGCAGAAAGCAGCAGAATGTAAATTAAAATGGCTAATACTTTTTAGCATGATCCATTAACAACAAAATATTAAAGGTGAATGGGAGAACGAGAAGAGACTTCATGAGCAAGCACACTGGCCTTTTGCCTCT